>PVIY010056838.1:0-13148 GCA_004026745.1 Myrmecophaga tridactyla
CAATGGAAGAATAAATCAATTTGCATCCCATTCTGTGGTCAGACTTATCCTGGAGTGAAAAAATTCAGAAGGGGCCGATTTGAGCATGTTTAGTTACTTTTTACAAGGTGAGAACATTCCTTCCATTATTTCCCCTCCTGGGAAGTTAGTGGAAATTATCACCCCTTTATGAGAACATGAGGAGTAGGGGGAACATATCCTGGACAAAGTCCTCACAGTGTGAAGAACATGGTGATAAGTAGTTTGGTGGTTTGGAGCATAAGATGTGGCCTGGGAAGGGGAAGGTAACAAGACCCAGCAGTACTATCATTATGAGTTCCAGATTATAACACATCTTTTTTAAAGAAGTTTTGTTGAGATATATTCACACCCCATCCAGTCCGTCCCAAATGTACAATCAATGGCTTTTAGTATAATCACAGAGTGATTCATCACCATAATAAATTTTAGAATACTTTCATTACTTCAAAAAAAGAAAAATCCCAACTCCATTAGAAGTCACCTCTCAATCTCTATCTTTTCGCAACCCTACATAAGCATCAATCTATTTCCATCTCTACAAATTTATTTATATTTACATTTTATATAAATAGAATCATGAAATATGTAGTACTTTCTATCTGGTTTCTTTCACTTAGCATAATGTTTTTAAAATTACTAAATATAATTTTGTTTTAATTAGAGAAGTTGTAGGTTTACAGAAAAGTCATATAAAAACTACTATTGACATTTTGCTTTAGAGTGGTAACTTTATTACAATTGATGCAAGAATAAATGACTATAGTTCACAGTTTACCCTAGGTATATTTTTCCCATATAGTGCTCTATTATTAACACCTTGTAATACTGTCATACATTTCTTATAATTCATGAAAGAACATTCTTATATTTGTACTATTAACCACAGTTCATTGTCCACAATGTTCACGGATTTATACTGTCCCATGCTTTGTTTTCTAATTTTCCTTCTAGTAATAAACATGACCAAAAACTTCCTCTTCAATGACATTTGCAAACATAGTTCAGCACTGTTAATTACGCTCATAGTAATGTGCTACCATCATCACCCTCTATTTCCAAACATTGAAAATCAACCTAAATAGAAATTCTGCACAAATTAAGCATCAGCTCCCCATTCTCTTTTCCCACTTTATCCCTTGGTAACCTAAATAACAGATTCTAACTCTATGAGTTTGCCTATTATAATAAATTTGTACCAGCAAGTTCATAAAATGTCCTTTAGTGCCTGACTTATTTCACTCAATGTCCTCACCATTCATCCATGTTGTTGTATACACCAGGACTTCATTCCTTCTTGCAACTAAATAATATTCAATCATGTGGATGTACCACATTTTGTTTATCCATTTATCACAGTTGATGAACATTTGGGTTGCTTACGTCTTTTGGCAATTGTGAATAATAGCACTATGAGCATTGGTGTGCAAATGTCTGTTTGAGTCTCTGGTTTCAGTTCTTCTGGATATATATCTAGTGCCAGGATTTCTGGATAATATGACAATTCTGTGCTTAGCTTCCTGAGGAAACACCAATCTATCTTTCACAATGGCTGCAACATTTGACATTCCTCTCCAACACTTGTAGTTTTCTATTTTCTCCCATTGAATAGGTTGTCTTTTCACTTTTGTGACAGTCTTTTGATGCAGAAAATTTTTAATTTTGAAGAGGTCTCATTTATCTATTATTTCTTTTGTTTCTTGTGCTTTGTGTGTAAAATCTAAGAAATCCTTGCCTACCATAAAATCTTGACGATGTTTTCCTACATTTTATTCTAAGAGTTTTATAGTCCTACTTCTTATATTTAGGTATTTGATCCATTTTGAATTAATTTTTGTATAAGGTGTAAGACAGGGGCCCTTTTTCATTCTTTTGTACATGGATAGCCAGCACTCCAAGTCTGTTGAAGAGACTGTTCTTTCACAGTTGAGTGGACTGGCAAATTAGCTCTTTCATCTTTTTTTTTTTAACGTAAGCATAAATTTCTCTCAGCACTGCCTTCATTGCATCCCTTACATTTTGATATGCTGTGTTCTCGTTTTCATTTGTCTCAAGATATTTACTGATTTCCCTGGCAGTAATTTCTTATTTGACCCACTGATTGTTTAAAAGTATTGTTTAACTTCCATTAATTTGTGGATTTTCCACTTATCTGTCTGTTATTGATTTCCTGCTTCATTCCATTATACTCATACAAAGTTCTTTGCATATTGTTAATCTTTTAAAATTTATTGACACTTGTTTTGTTATCCAACATATGACTTACCCTGGAGATTGATCCAGGAGCACTTGAGAAGAATGTATATCTTGTTGCTTTGGGGTACAAAGTTCTGTATTTGTCTGTTAGGGCTAGTTAATTCATCATATTATTCAAGTTCTCTGTTTCTTTATTGAGCATCCATATAGATGTGCTATCTGTTGAAGAGAGTGATGTATTGAAGTCTTCAACCATTATTGTAGAGACATCTACTTCTCCATCATTTTTGCAAGTATTTGCCCTCTGTATTTTGGGACACCATGGTTAGGTACATAAACATATAATGTTTATTTCTTCTTGGTGTATTGCCCCTTTTATTAATATACACTGTCCTTCTTTTATAAGTTTTGCATTTAAAGTCTATTTTGTCCAATATTAGCATATCTACCCCAGCTTTTTTTGACCAATTTTTTGTGTAGAATATCTTTTTTCAATCTTTCATTTCCAAACTATTTGTGTCCTTGAATTTAAAGTGCATCTCTTGTATAGAGCACATAGATGGGTCATATTTTTTTTTTATCCATTCTGCCAATCTGTGTGTTTTGATTGGGGAGTTTAATCCATTAGTAATCACTGTTATTACAAAAGGCAGTGCTTACTTCACCCATTTTGTCCTTTGGTTTTTATATGTCATGTCTTTTTGTCTCCTTTTTTACACTTTTAGTTACCCTTAGTTTTAATCTTCATTTCTTCACACTACTCAGAGCCACTCTCTCCTGTCTTTTCCTTTCAAACTGTAGAACTCTGTTTTTTTTTGTTCTTGTTTATTTTTAGGTGCATGGTCCAGGAATCGAACCCTGGTCTTCCGCATAGAAGACAAGCATTATACCACTGAACCACCCATGCACCCCTGAACTCTGTTTACATACTTCATAAGTTTATTCTGTCTTACAGCTGCATAATATTCCATTGTATGTATATACCACAGCTTGTTTAGCCAGCACTCTGTTTAATATTTCTTGTAGGGCAGATCTCTTGTTGATGAACTCTCTCAGTTTCTGTTTATCTGTGAATATTTTGAACTTTTCCACATTTTTGAAGAACGTTTATGGTGGATAAAAAATTTTTGGCTGGAAGTTTTTCTCTTTCAGCACCTTAAGTGCATCATACCACTGCCTTCTCATCTTCAGGTTTCTGATAAGAAATTGGCACTTAGTCTTAATCCAGATCCCTTGCATGTGACAGATCACTTTTCTCTTAACTTCCTCCAGGAGAAAGCTTCCTTTCGTTTGTTCCTTCTCCAGGAATCTTGATTTGCTCTGTTTGTTTTTGTGCAATATTTTCTCCCCAGCTCTTATGATTTTTACAAATTCTATTCCTCACTCACTGGCCATTTTTCTGGCCCTTTTCAATTCTGTGCACCTCCTGTCATATAGCCCTTCAATTTAAATCCCTTCCCTTTTTATGGCTCCTGACTGTTTTCTACCTTTCCCTGTTCAGGTAGCCAGCATGGGGAATACAATTTGGATCAGTCAGAAAGGCGGTCCACTCCAGAAAAGTGTTTTGCATTTAGGGGGTCCAGCCAATAGAAACTGGATTGAATGAGTGGACCACTTTTCAGCCACTGCTTTTCTTCCCCACCCCGGGGGGCCCTTGTGCACACAGCACTTCCAAATGGCTAGTGTTCTACCCTGGGGCACTGCAGATGTGGGATCTGGTGATTTGATATACATGAGATCCTAGCACACTCCTGCCAGTGACTCTAAAGTCTGTGAATGGTGGGAAGGAGGGATCCAAGCTTCTCTGTTTCTGGGGGACTCCCAAGCAGCACAGGATTGCATGGGTGGGGGCAGTACGATCAGTGTTCCAGTACAGCTATCTCATACCTGGTATTTTTCTTTTTCTTTGCTTCAGCATTTGTGGAGTCCTTCTCTAGCCTTTACCATATTTCAGAGTTTTCAGCAAGTGGGATTTGTCCTTAAATTCACTGAATCTCCATGGAGCTTCTTTTCTGGGGATGTATTACATCACCTTGTTGATAATATTATTCAGTACCAAGGGGTTCTGACCAGTGTGGGTTTGTAATATGCTTTAAAGTCAGGAAGTATGATTCTCCAACTTTGTTCTTCTTCAAGGTGTTTTCGGCTATTTGGGGTCTTTTACCTTTCCAAATAAATTCCATTCCTGAAAAGTAAGTGGTTGGAATTTTGATTGGGATTGTGTTGAATCTGTAAATAAAATTAACGTCTTAACGATAGTTAGCCTTCCAGTCCATGAACACAGACTCTTATTCCATTTACTTAACTGTTCTTTGATTTCTTTTAGTTTTATTTTATTTATTTTAGTCTTATAGTTTTCTGTGTACAACTCCTTTACATTTTTGGTTAAATTAACTCCTGGATATTTATCCTTTTAGTTGCTATTGTAAATGGATTTTTTTTCTTGATTTCCTCCTCAGAAGACTCACTACTAGTGTATAGAAACCACTACTGATTTCTGCATGTTGATCTTGTATCTGCTACTTTGCTGAACTCATTTTTTAGTTCTAGTAGCTTTGTTGTAGTTTTGGGGGGACTTTCTATATATAGGATCATGCCATTTGCAAATAGTGAAAGTTTTACTTCCTCCTTTCCAATTTGTATGCCTTTTATTTCTTTTTCTTGACTAACTGCTGTAGTTAGAACTTCTTGCACATCATTGAATAACAGTAGTGACAGTGGGGCTCCTTGTCTTGTTCTTGATCTTAGAGGGAAAGCTTTCAGTCTCACCATTGAGTGCAATGTTAGCTGTTGTTTTTTAATATATGCCCTTTATCATGTTGAGGAAGTTTCCTTCTGTCCTATCTTTTAAAGTGTTTCTATCAAGAAAGGATGCTGGATTTTGTCAAATGCCTTTTCTCCATCAATTGTGATAATCATGTGCTATTTCCTGCTTGATTTTTTAATGTGGTTTTCTTATGTTGAACAACCCTTGCATATCTGGGATAAAACCCACTTGATCATGATGCATAACTCTTTTGATGTGCTGTTGGATTTGATTTTATTTTGTTGAGGATTTTAGCATTTACATTAATTAAAGAAATTGTTCTGTAATTTTCCTCTCTTGTAATATCTTTATCTGGCTTCATAGAAAGAATTAGATAGTATTCTCTCCTGTTTACTTTTTTGGAAGAGCTTGAGCAGCATTGGTATCTTTTTGAAATGATTAGTAGAAGCCACCTGTGAAGCCATCTGGTCCTGGTCTTTTCGTTGTTGACATTTTTTTGATGAGCAATTCAATCGCTTTACTTGTAATTGGTCTGATGAGGTCTTTTATTTCTTCTAGTGTCAGTGTGGGTTGTTCATGTGTGTTTATGAATTGCTCCATTTAATCTAAATTGCCTAATTTGTTGGCATAAAGTTGTTCATTATATCCTCTTATGATCCTTTTAATTCTGTGGGGTCAGTAGTAATGTTCCCCCTCTCATTTCTAATCTTATTTATTACAACAAGTATTTTTGATCATTTATTGTAGTCCCAGGTGTCTGTATTCTTAAGATTCTAAGGAAACTATAGTACTATAGTATATATGTTCATTTACTTACTAGGAACCTACTGTACAGCTGGGGGTGTGAGCTTTCACACATTCAAAGATAACTAAAAGTTGAATGCAGATTTTGCTGAATTTCAAAGAGTAGCACAGACAATGCTATAGGAGTTCAGAGATGGAAGGGAATACAGGGAATTAGAGGTATGTGGAGATCAGGGAAGTCTTCTAGTAAGAGCTGAAAATTTGAGTTGGTTTTGAAAAGATGGATAAGGAGAGGGCGGACTTCTGGGAAGAAGCTCAGAAACATTAGTGAGGAAACAACATGCATGGCCCATTTGGAGAATGATGAGGTCACCTTGATTGAAATAAATATATTGTGTAGTGGGAGATGAGTCTGGGGAGGTGGTTTGTAGTTATACATTGAAGGACCTTGTTTGCTGAGCTAAGGAGCCATGGACTTGATCTTTATGGCAGGAAAGAGTTGGTAGCTCTTAAAGTATTTTAAGCAGCAGAGTGACATGGTCAGCTCAGTTATTTAGAAAGATCACTATGAGAACATCACTGTGGAAAATAGATTGAAGAGGAGCAGATGGATTAGGGATGAAACTGCTTAGGAAGCAATTTCTATCATGAGAGATGATAGGTCTAGACCTAGGGCAGTGGCAATGGGGAGTCAAAAGGAGAGACATAAGAGATTTTTTCTTTTTTTACAGCCATCAATGGGAAGCTCTATGCAAACCTCAATGGTCTTACCATGTACCAAGGAGAACGAGTGGCCTGGTACATGCTGGCCATGGGCCAGGATATTGACCTACACACTGTCCACTTCCATGCAGAGAGCTTCCTCTATCGGGTGAGCTGGAGGGCTGAGACCCTCAGGGGTGGTTAGATGAGAGTGTTAACAGCCACTGAGGAATAAGGGAATAACAAGGAGCCAGGAGATAAGCAGTTCAAACAGTAGAAAGATTTAGTAAAGCACTGAGCTTGGAATTCTAGTCTGGTTGAATATCTCCTAGTCAGTAACTTGCCTCTATACCTTTGCTTTCCCCTCTGATATGGAAGAAAAGAATGGCTCTTCCATTTGTGGGCAGAGAGATTGAAGGAAGCAATGGAATTGGGTCTCCATCTAGGATTTTAGATTCAGTGAGCAGTGACCTTAGAGCAGGGGATACCATAGTGGCATCTCAGAATCTCTGAATGTGTTTACTCCCTTATATAAAGTACTTCAGTTTCAAGAAATACATGGACCAAGATATAGGTTTTGATGGAGATTTAATATCAGAAAAAGCGAACAGATTTGGAAGCATTTATACTTAGAGATCTGGAAGTGCTGATAGAGGTGATGGCAAGGAGGAGAAACTAAGTTGAGCCCTTTTCTAGAGGAAACATGTGGCTTCTTCTGAGGGTTTAAAGATGAAGCCAAGTTCTCCCTATTTCAGCTTATTGAAAATATGGAAATGTGCATTTTTAGCTCCCTGAAAGTAGTCTTTTACTGTGAGAAGATTTAAGAAAATGTAGGACAGTGTGTCCTTTGTTGATTCAATTTGTATGGGAATGTTCATAGGGGAGATGGATAAGGTGAAATTTTCAGGCTGCTTTGTGGTCTAGGAATCTTGGAGTCTCATTACTCTGAGGTAGACATGCCAGACTTTTAGTTCGTAAGAGTTCTGACATAATCACTATCCCCTTAACTTCCTTTCCCCAACCCCCAATCTCTCTTGCAGAATGGAGAGAGCTACCGGGCTGATGTGGTGGATCTGTTCCCAGGAACCTTTGAGGTTTTGGAGATGGTGGTTAGCAACCCTGGGACATGGCTGATGCACTGCCATGTGGCTGACCATGTCCATGCTGGTATGGAGACCCTCTTCGTTGTCTTGCCCCAAACAGGTAAGGCCTAACTGCCCAAGGTGAGCCATTGTTTAGCACTTTATCTATCCTATAAGAACCAGATGGTCCCAACAAGTCCTCACATCTCTCCTTATTCCAGAAGAATGTCTTAAGACTGAACTTAACTGCCCTCTTGGTATTCCCCTAAACAATCTATTTCATTCTCCATTTTTCCCCCTTCCCCTTTCCTAATCATTTAAACACTTGTTGAACTCACATGGGTTGACCAGCCTAAAACTGGTTGAGTTCTATGCATCAACAACCAATGCAGGTTTACTTCCTTTGCAATAAATTTAAATTATATATCAATGTATTCTTTTTATATATGCATTAGAAGCACTGAATTTTTCAAAGAATGATACTAATGTGTTCTTTTAAGTTTAAAAAATAAATTTTATTTTTCATAAGTTTTAAGTTTACAGAAAAAAAAATCCACAGAAATTCCAGAGATTTCCCATATACCCATGTCACATACATAGTTTACCTTATTATTAACGTTTGGCATTAGTGTGGTACATTTCTAATAATTGAAGAAACAATGTTAATTCATTATTAGCCCATAGTTTACATTAGGGTTCACTCTCTATAATATATAAAGTTCTATGGGTTTTGACATATGTTGTAATATCATGTATCCATCATTATGGTATCATACAGAAGAATTTCACTGCCCTAAAAGTGCCCTTTTCTTTACCTTTTCATCCTCCTTTTTAATAGAGAAGAAATATTTTATCATTCTAACAGTTGCCCGTTAGTTGATTTTTCTTGTGGGTGTTGTTCAAGGAAGTTCTTTTTTTCCTGGGAACAGCTCTGTCTCAGGCTAGAAAGAGATATTGTCCTTCAATTTACAGCTTATATCAGACAGAGTTGTTACCAAGAGTGGAAAAAATTTCTTCCTTGTATTTTTACCTGAAGATGGAATAGCTGGGATGATAATATGTGTGAAAAGTTCCAGAGTTTAATTAAATCACTTTTTGTCATCATCAAGGTGTAAAAAGGTGAGTTTTGTTAGTCTCCGTCTTTGGGTCATTAATGGTTAAAGGATTAAGAGTCATTTCTTAAACCTCTTGACCTGAGTTAAGCTCCCAGCATTAGCAACCTTCCAAAATGACATTTAGAGCTTTTCAGGGCTCACAGGAGTCAAGAGTTATTTTTTTTCTCCTGGGTTGTTTGACCTGTGATTTTTAAATTATTTTCTTTATTAAAGAAGTTGAGGGTTTACGGAACAATCATGCATAAAATACAGGACTCCCATACACCACACCACTACCAATGCCTTGTTTTGGTGTAGAACATTTGTTACAATTGATGAGAGCACATTTTTATAGATTTTTAAAATATTTTAATTCTGTTATCATATATGCAATGTAAGATTTCCCCTTATTCTGATATATATTCCAATGCTGTTGAGTTCACAATATTGTGCTACCATCACCACCATCCATTACAAAACATTCCCATCATTCCAAATAGGAACGCTATACATTTTAAACCTTAGCTTCCCATTCCCTATCCCACCCTATCCTCTGGTCAACCCATATTCCAGATTCTGACTCTATGTGGTTGCTAATTTTAATGTTTCAAATCAGCGAGATCATACAGTATTTGTCTTTTTGTGTCTGGTTTATTTCACTCAATATGATGTCTTCCTGATACATTCATGCTGTCACATGTATCAAAATTTCATTCCTTTTTGTGGCTGGGTAATATTCCGTTGTATGTATGTACCATATTTTATTTACCCATTCATTGCTTGATGGACACTTAGGTTGCTTCCAGCTTTTGGAAATGCGTATAGTGCTGCTACGGATATTGGTGGGCAAATGTCTGTTCAAGTCCTTGTTTTCAATTCTTGTGGATATACACCAGGTAGTGGGATTGCTGGCTCATTTCTATACTTAGCTTTCTGAGGAACCACCAGACTGTCTCCCATAGCATCTGCACCAATTTAAATTGTACCAGTCATGAATGAGTGTTATTATTTCTCCACATCCTCTCCAACACTTGTTATTTTCCTATTTTTTAATAGCACTCATTCTTATGGGTGTGAAATGTATACCATTGTCAATTTTATTTGCAGTTACTTGATGGCTAATGATGGTGAGTATCTTTTTATGTACTTTCTGGATGTTTGTATATCTTCTTTGTAGAGATGTCTATTCAAGTCTTTTGCCCATTTTAAATTGGGTTGTTTGTCTTTTTGTTGTTAAGTTGAAGGACTTCTTTATATATTCTGGATATTAAGCCCTTACTGGGTATGTGGTTGCCAAGTATTTCCTCCCATTATATAGGTTGCCATTTTCTTTCATGACAAATTCCTTTGAAGCACAAGTTTTAATTTTCATGAGATCCTATTATCTATTTTTTGTTCCATTATTTGTGCTTTGGGTGTAAAGTTTTAAGGACCCATTGCCTAATGCAAGATCCTGAAGATGCTTCCCTATGTTATCTTTTGGAATTTGATATATCTGGCTCATATATTTAGGTCCTTTATCCATGTTGAGTTGAGTTTGTATTTATGTATGATTTTTTTAATGTCCTTCTGCCTAGGAATTATGGATATCATTGTGCTATTGAGGTGGGTATGCTGGGGTTACCAGCTACTGAAAGTCTAGCAGAAGGAATAGAAAGCAGGAAAATGCTTTTGACCGTTCAAAGAGGCTTAGTATAATAGGGTAGAGAATACAAGGCTGCTCTTTAACCCCAAGGAGGGAGGCAAAGAATTGTAAATCATAAATTCCTATACCTCTGATAAGCTTTATTCTCTGATAAACCATATTTCTAGAATGTGATTTCCAGTTGCTACACTATTACTATTTCTTAGCACCAACATAGGCACACAACATTCTTTATTGTGTTTTATCCATTCTTAAAACCAAAATTAAGTGACAAGCTGAGTTGTCATTGAGATGCTATATATTCAAGACAAAAGGCTGTCTGCATATGTAATATTGGGACATCCCAAATGTGGATCATCTCCATACATAACATCAGGGAACTTCCTTGGGTAAGAATGGCTCATATCACTCTCTTTTTGACAATGGGCCAGTCAATAAATCTTACCTATTTGTATTTTTATTTGTTTATACACCACTATGGTCTAATTTGATATTTTTCCAACCCCATATGTGCTAACATGCAAACAGAGGGAGGAGTTGAAGATAGATATGGGAAAAAGGGCTAATTGTTGAAATGAGGTCCTGCTATCTCAAGCAGGAGATGAGAGCCGGAACTAAGATAAAAGATTAGTGTAAGACTGGAGGAAGGTTATTTTTTCCTTGTACTGTAAGAATAGAGAATGCAGAAAAGGTAAGGATCAATGTATATGTTTGTGTGGCATCTTGATACAGAGATAGAAAATTTATACCTTATAGTCTTTGTTTTCTTGGTGATGAAGAAGACAGTTGTCTGTTTAGAGCGAAGGTCAGTTATTAAGGTAAGGGGCTTGAGAAGAATGAGCAAAAGCTAAAAATGGCCATTCTGGATAATGGAAAAGAGCATTTTTCTGTTTGGTGAGAAATAAGTAAACAAATGGAATAGTGTCAGGCAGCATGTAGGGCTTAGTGAAGTTGGAAGAATATAAGTAATAGCAATGTATACAATTTTATGATTTTTTCAAGCAATATTCATTATATCAGACAAAATACAAGGAACACACTCTGAAGTTTCAGTAGATGACTCTCACATTCCTGGAAAGGTAGTAGTTGAAATGATAAGCTATGGAGTTTAGCCTCACCATGAATGAAAGAAAAGACAGTATGAAACCAGTAAGTTGTGAAAAAAATGGATGAATCAAGGGTTACAGATCTTGGAAAGGTGTAATCGAAGAAAGTGCATTACAACATTGAAAGTAGGGAAGTTATTGCCTATTGATTTTAGATTTTTAAGATGGAGTTCTGGTTCAAAAGTCCCATAGGAGTGGTTGATATAAATGTAATCAATGTGAAACCATTAGAATTAAGGGGTCCAGAAACTCTGAGATTTGAATGTTGGATGAGTTAACATCTATGGTGAGAATTTGAGGAAAAGAGGAAGACTGAGCCAGGTTCCAAACATTTCCATGAACAAAAAGAACTGCTAGGACAGTAACAAGAGATGGCTGTGGTTTTCCAGCCAAATAATCTGAGCCTCAAAAATTACAAATTTTGCTTATTTCACTCAACATGATGTCTTCAAGGTTCATATATATTACTGCAGGTATCAGGACTTACTTTCTTATTGTGGTTGAAAATAATCCATTGTATGTATATACCAAATAAAAGACAAATATTGTATGATCTCACTGTTTTAAAATAACGGGAATAAGCAAGCTCATAGAGTCAGAATCAGGAATATATGGATTTTAGTGTGCTAATGCTTCCAGAATGTAATATACCAGAAATGGGTTGGTTTTTATAAAGCAGACTTACTCGGTTACAAATTTACAGTTCTAAGGCCATAAAAATATCCAAACTAAGACCTCCAGAAAAAGATACCATGCCAGTTTAAAGCTATTATGTAACCCAGAAAAGCGATGTCCTTTAATCCTCATTCAATATTGCTGAGTGGAATCATTTTTTATTTTTCCATGGAGATATGACCCACTGAATTGTGGTTAGTAACTTTTGATTAGCTGGTTTCCAAGGAGATGTGTCTCTACACACTCAAGGTGGGGTTACTTAATGGAGCCCTTTAAGAGGGAACCGTTTTGGAAAAAGCTTTAGAGTTACCAGAACTAAACAGAGGCCATGCAGCCGGAGACCTTTGGAGATGAAGAAGAAAAAACGCCCCTGTGGGTGTTTCATGAACCAAAAAGCTGGGAGAGAAAGCTAGCAGATGTTGCCATGTGCCCTCCCAGCTGTGTGAGAACTTTGTCAGCCTTTCTTGAGTGAAGGTAACCACTTCTTGGTGCCTTAATTTGGACATTTTTGGGGCCTTGGAACTGTATGTAAACTTGCAACTTAATAAATTTCCCTTTATATCTATGTGTGTGTGGTTAACTTTTTTTATTGTATAGTGTAATATATATACAAAGAAAACAAAGAAAAAACCAATAGTTTGCAAAGCACTTTGCAACAAGTAGCTAAGGACAGATCCCAGAGTTTGTCATGGGCTACCATACCATCATCTCAGATTTTTCCTTCTAGCTGTTCCAGAATATAGGAGGCTAGAAGGAGTAAATATTTTTTTATCATCACAATCAGCTTTTTTCTTTTTTGTGAAAATTAACATATATTAAAAAAAGCAATAAATTTCAAAGCACAGCACTGCTATTATTATCATGTGACTTTATAGTTAGTTTTCAGATTAGGAAGTGTGAGTTCTCCAACTTCATTGTTCTTTTTCAAGATGGCTTTAGCCATTCAGGTCCCCTTACCCTTCCATATAATTTTTTTGGTAAATTTTATTGAGATATATTCATTGATCATATATTCCATCAAAACTGTACCATCAATATGTCACAGTATCATCACTTAGTTGTGCAATCATCATCACACTCACTTTTAGACCATTCTCGTTACTCCAAAAAGAAAATTAT
>PVIY010056839.1:0-13146 GCA_004026745.1 Myrmecophaga tridactyla
GGGGCAGGTGTAGCCTGGGTATGAAGGTAAGCGCCACCTGCCTTTATGTGCTGGTGACTGCCTACAGGGGGCAGGGAAGGGGAGGTAGGTCTCAGGAGGGGCAGGGCAAGAGTGCACTTGTGCAGGAGAGGTCGGTTGGGCTGGGGCAGGTGTGCATGTGCTTGGAGTGGGGTGTGGGGCGGGTATACACTGAGGCTGGGGCCGGGGCCAGGGAAGGGCCAGGACGGGGCCAGGGCGGGACTGGGGCCAGGGGGTGGCCAGGCCAGGTGCTTGGAGTGCGGGGAGGGGGCCGTGTTGGGCTTCAGGTGCGTCGGGTGTGGGGGAGTCACAGGTTGTGGGGCTGCCCTGTGAGGGTAGTGCTTTCAAGGAATGAACCTTGGCTCACTTCGTAGTCCCTGTCTCCCTGTCTGTGCACTCCTGAGGGCTCTGGGTTTCCGTTTGGAAATGGACACATTAGTCTGCACCAGCCAGATGGTCTCCGGTTCTCTGCATCTCAATCTGCTTTTGGAACCAGAACCTCCCTATGTGGTGTAGAAGACCCTCCCAGGTCATTTACACCTTGGAATTGCCATCCCAGTCACCTTCCCATCCATCCCTTCTCTAGCCATTCCTTGGAGCAGGGGTGAACTCAACTTATCCTATTCCACCATCTTCCTGGAACTCCACCTGTCTCTAACTCTTTAAAAAACAAAGAAAATACAGATAAGACTATGGAGATGTCCAGAAACAGAGCTGTAACCTAAATACTTAGGTAGTAGGTAACCCTAATCTGTCAATTAGCTACAACAACCAAAAGAGAACACTTCCAGGTCCATAGAAAAAAATGTGCTTTGTTAAAGGCAAGTTGCATGTGTGTGTGTGTGTGTGTGTGTGTGTGTGTGTGTATGTGAGTGCCTAAGTTTTTAAACGAAATTGGTACTACATAGTAGCACTAAATCTACTGAACAGCTAAAACCAATCTAGTCTAGACTATGTGGAAAATGAAGGCAAAATAACCAAAGAGAAGGCCTTTATTGATAAATGTTTGATTTCTCATTTTAGATGACTAAAGTCAAAGGGAACAAAAGTTAAGACTTCTATTATAAATTTGAAAGTCCTGATTTGTACAAAGTTGGCATGACTTACTTGAAAAAAGCATTTATTTTTATTGTTGTAAAATATACACAGTGTAAAACCTACCATTATAATCTTTTTTTTTTTTTCATGGGCAGGCACCAGAAATCAAACCTGGGTCTCTGGCATCATTTTAATCATTTTAAAGTGTGCCATTTCAGTGACATTTTGTACTTCCATGTGTTTGTAACTATCTAGCTACAGGACATTTTTATCACCTCAGAAAGAAACTCATTAAACAGTCACACCCATTGTCCCCATTCCCAAGCACCTGACAAATACAAATCTGTTTTCTGTCTCTATGGATTTGCCTATTCTGGATATTTCATACAAATAGATTCATACAACATGTGACCTTTTGTGTCTGGCTTCATTGATTTAGCATAATGTTTTCAAACTTTATCCATGTTGCAGTATGTTTCAGCACTTCATTATTTTTTCCTTTTGGGGAAATGTATCAGTATGTTATTTGTGGATTTCTGTAGATGCCCTTTATCAGTTTGAGAAATTCCCTTTTTATTCCCAGTGCATTGAGTGTTTCTATCATGATAACATGTTGGTATATGCAAAACTCTGCCTCTGTGCAACTCTGTTCTTCTCCTTTTATATTGTTATCACAAATTACACATTTATACATTGTGTACTCATTAAAATAGAATTACAATTATTTTTATCATTTGTCTTTTAAATCATATGGGAACAAAATGAAGGGTTATTGTTTGGAATTGAACCATTTACTCCACAAAAGACATGTCCTATAGGTGTGAATCCATTTGTAAAGAGGACTTTTTAAGAAATTATTAATTAAGATGTGCCTAAAATGAACATAGCTGCAGTCCTCATGGACTGAGAAGTGAAAAGTAATAAACCAGATAATAAGGCAGATCACCGTGTGATGGAGGTGGAGATGCAAGCCAAGAAACTCCAAGGATTGCTGTAAGTCTGCACCAGAGTGCTGCAGACTCTTGAGAAAACATGGCCTATCTAGACCTTGGTTTTGGACTTCTAAGCTCCAAAACTTTGAAACAATAAATTGCTGGTATTTAAGCCAACCAATCTCATTTTCCAGAGCAGCCCTAGCAAACTAATACAGTTACAAACAAAAATACGTTAATAATGCTTGTTATATACATCTATGTAGTTACATTGACCAGTATTATTATTTTATTTATAATCATAAATTTAATCATTGGGATACATGGCACTATACATTCCCTTTCAATCATATTCACCCTCAATATGGCAATGTTACTTGTAAACCCATTAATTAGTTATCATCACTTCTGTCCTTTCCCTTGCATTTAGATTCAATCTCTTTGGGTAGCCTTTCCTTTCTCTAGCTTTTGTGTAACTCTAGGTCTGCTATATTCTACAGTGTAACTCCAATTACCTTTACCAGAGTCATAATAATGAAACTATACAATACCTTTCCTTTTGTGACTGACTTATTTCACTTAGCATTATGTCCTCAAGGTCCATCCATGTTGTCATAGGTTTGGGAACATCATTTTGTCTTACTGCTGCATAATATTCCATCATATGTATGTACCACATTTTGTTTATCCACTCATCTGTTGATGGGTACTTGGATTGTTTCCATCTCTTGGCAATTGTGAATAATGCTGTTATGAATATCGGTGTGCAAATGCCTGTTCATGTCACTGCTTTCAGCTCTTCAGGGTATATACTGAGTATTGGTATTGTCATGTTATAGGGCAACTCAATACTTATTTTTCTGAGGAATTGCCAAACTCTTATGTACAGCAGCTGCACCATTATACATTCCCACCAACAGTGAATAAGTGTTCCTATTTCTGCACATCCTCTTCAACATTTGTAGGTATCAAATTTGTTTAATAGCAGCCATTCTTACAGGTGTGAAGTGATATCTCATTGTTGTCTTAATTTGCATTTCTCTTTTAGCCAATGAAGATGACTATCACTTCATATGGTTTTTCCCCATCTGTATTTGCTCTTCAGAAAAGTGTCTATTAATATCCTCTGCCCATTTCATAGTTCGGTTGTTTGTTCTTTTGTTGTTGAGCTGTATAGTTTCTTTATGTACTCAGGATATCAACCCTTATCTGATATGTGGTTCCACATATTTTCTGCCATTAAATTGTCTGCTTCTTCACCTTTTTAACAATGTCCTTTAAGGCACTCTTAAGGAGTTCCCATTTGTCTCTTTCTTTCACTGTTTGTGCTTTTGGTGTAAAGTTTAAGAAGCTACCTCCTTTACTAGATCTTGAAGATGTTTCCACACATTTTCTTCTAGAAGTTTTATGGTGCTAGCTCTTACATTTAGGTCTTTAATACATTTTTAATTAATTTTGTATAGGGTGTAAAGTAGGGGGTCCTCTTTCATTCCAAGTTCAGTGGATTTGGGGACCTTGTCAAGATCAAGCGTCCATAAATTTGGTGGTCTGTCTCTGCACTCTTGATTCTATTCCATTGGTTAATACTTCTTTCTGCCAGTACCATGTTGTTTTGACTACTGTGGCTTAATAGTAAACTTTAAAGTCAGGAAGTGATAGTCCTCCCACTTCACTTTTTTTTTTTAGGATATCTTTAGCTATTTGGAGTCTCTTTTCCTTACATATAAAATTCTTAACATTTTTTATTGTGAAATATAACATATATACAAAAAAGCAAACCATTTCCAAATACATTTTAACAAGTAGTTATAGAACAGATTTTAAAATTTGGTATGGGATACAGTTCCATGATTTTTTGTTTTTTTCTTCTACCTGCTCCAATTCACTGGAGACCAAAAGAAATATCAATATAATGATTCAGCAGACATACTTATTTGTTAAATTCTATCTTCTCTGTTATAATCCTCTTTTTCTTCTTTTTTGTGCAAAATAACATATATACAACAAAGCAATAAATTTCAAAATACATCACAACAGTTTGATGTAGAATACATTTCAGAGTTTGGTATGGGTTACAATTCCACAATTTTAGGTTTTTACTTCTAGCTGCTCTAAGGTACTGGAGACTAAAATAACTATCAGTATAATGATTCAGCAATCACACTCATTTGCTAAACCCTACCTTCTCTGTATAACTCCACTATCACCTTTGATCTTTCTCCCACTCATTCGGGGTATTTGAGCTATGGCCATTTTAACTTTTTCACATTGGAAGGGGCTGTCAGTAATATGGACAGGGGGATGGAACTAGTTGATGTTCTGGAGAGGCTGGTCCTTCTGCATTTTAGGACTTATCTGGCCCGAGGGCCCATCTGGAGGTTGTAGGTTTCTGGAAAGTTACTCTAGTGCATGGAACCCTTATAGACTCTTATAGAATGCTCCAAGTATTCTTTAGGATTGGCAGGAATGGTTTTGGTTGGGGCTTGGCAAGTTATGATAGGTAGCAATGTCTAACTGAAGCTTGCATAAGAGTAGCCTCTCAACTGTATTTGAACTTCTCAGCCACTGATATCTTATTTGTTACACTTCTTTCCCCCCTATTGGTCAGAATGGCATTGTTGATCCCGTGGTGCTAGGGCCAGGCTCATCCCTGGGAGTCATCTCGCATGCCACCAGGGAGACTTTCACCTATTGACCAAATGACCAGTATTATTTATTTTGTTGTATGGCTTCAACTTACCATCTGGTCCCTTCCAATTAAGTCTTAATGACTCCTTTTAACATTTCTTGTAGGGCAGGTCTACTGGTGACGATTTCACTCATTTTGTTTATATCTCAGAATGTCTTAATTTCTCCTTCAATTTTAAATGATGGTTTCATCAGATATAGAATTCTTGGTTGATTTTTTTCCTTCAGGCTTTTAAATATGTCATCCCACTGCTGCCTTCTGGCATCCTTATTTATTGGTGAGAAATTTGTTAACCTAACTGAGGATCCCTTTTACATGATGCCATTTCTCTTACTGCTTTCAAAATTCTTTGTCTTTTGACAATTTGACTATAATGTGCCTCAGTGTGTCTGTTTGAGTTTATCCTACTTGAAGTTGTTTATTGGATGTGTGTATGCATGTCTTTCATCAAATTTCAGAAGTTATCATCCATTACTTCTTCTAACATTATTTCTGCCCCTTTCTCTCTCTCCTTTCCTTCTGAGACAGTCATAGCAACATGTCAGTATGTTTAATGGTGTCCAACATATCCCTTAGACTGTGTTAAATTTTCTCCATTTCTTTTCTTTTTGCTTCTTAGACTGGATAAATTCAATTAATTTATATCCAAGTTTTTTGAGTCTTTCTTCTGCCTGCTTGTTCTAGTTTGATAGCTGCCAGAATGTAATATACCAGAAAGGGAATTTAATAAGTTGCTAGTTTACAGTTCTAAGGCTGAGAAAATGTCCCAATTAAACAATTCTGTAAAAATGTCCAATCAAAGGCATCCAGGGAAAGATACCTTGGTTTAAGAAGGCCGATGAAGTTCAGGGTTTCTCTTTTATCTGAGAAGGCACATGGCGAACACAGTCAGGGCTTCTCTCTCAGCTGGAAGGGCACATGGCAAACATGGCATCATCTGCTAGCTTTCTCTCCTGGCTTTCAGTTTCATGAAACTCCCTGAAAAGCATTTTCCTTCTTCATCTCCAAAGGTCGCTGGCTCATGGACTCTTTGCTTCGTGGTGCTGCAGCATTCTCTGCTCTCTCCAAATCTCTCATTCTCCAAAATGTTTCCTCTTTTTTAGGACTCCAGTAAACTTATCAAGGCCCACCCAAATGGGTGGAGACATGCCGCCACCTAATCCAGTTTAACAACCACTCTTGATTAAATCACATCTCCAGGGAGATGATCTGATTACAGTTTCAAACATACAGTATTGAATAGGGATTATCCTACCTTTATTAAATGGAATTTTGATGAAAACGGCTTTTCTGGGGATATACATCCTTTCAAACCAGCACACTGCTCAAATCATATTTTGAATTCCTCTAGTGAATTTTTCATTCCAGTTCTTGTATTTTGTTCATTTTATAACTTCTGTATTTCCTTAATATTATCTATTTGGTGGGACGTAACTCTTCTGGTATTCTTTGGTTCTTTGTCCATGGTTTCATTTAACTCTGTGCATTTTAGACAATTGATTTAAAGTCTTTTTTTCTGGTAAATACAATATCTAGGCTTCCTTAGGGACAGTTTCTGTTATTTTTATCCTGTTTCTTTGCATGCCTAGCCATTTTTTGTTGTTGAAATCTGGACATTTTGAATACTATCATGTGAATACTCTCTGATTCAGATTTTTCTCCCATCCCCATTGCTTGTTGTGGGTTGTAGTTATCTGTAGTTATCTGTTTGTTTAGCTACTTTTCTATTTTTTAAAGGCTATATTATTTGTATGGGTGGTCACTGAAGTCTCTATTTCATTAGCCTAGTGGTCATCCAGTGATTTTCCAGAGATTACCTTAAATTTCTGGAGCCAAGAACAGAAAAAAGGGGAAAAAGGAAAGGAAACAAAATACTCTGTCAAAATTTGTATATAGAATCTGAGTCAGGAAACTCTTTCAACACTTAGCCAGGTTGTGAAAACTTAACATCAGCCTTCACTTTCTGCTTATGTGTTGCCTAAATATCAACCAAATTGAAAGCTTAGGGTCTGTTCAGGTTTTTTATGACATGTATCTAGCCCTGAGCATGTGTGTGTCCTAGATTCTCTGATATATGAAGGAACGTTTGAAACCCATTATTTCTCTATGCATTTCCTTCCCCAGTGTCTTCATTTCCAGTTTTTTTTCCACTGTGTCCACTGCTTCCTCCAAATGTTTTTCCATCCTCCAGCCAACAACATATATATGTCTTTAAGTGCTTTCAAAAAACATTGTTCTGGGCCTGAGAAAGTTTCAAGGGTAGAAAAATGAAGACAGCCACAATTCTTTCAAAGCAAATTCTATATTGCCCTCTCTGGCACTAGCAAGCTACAACAGGAACAGGGGTCACCAGTCCCACTGCTGCCAATTATCTGGAGAGTAGGGAATGGTGGGCAGGTAGATAAAAAGAAAACCAAAATATTGTCTTACCAAAAATTTAGTAGCTTCTTTCTTCACTAAGAACACCCCTGATTTTGGGGTAATTTTTTAAATCTTTTTTTATTGTATAATATAACATATATACAAAGCAAAGAAAGAAAAATGCAGTAGTTTTCAACATGCTCTTCAAAAGGATTTTGGGGTATTTTAATTATTTTTATTACAATAATAATACCTGTTCTAGTTTGCTAGCTGCCGGAATGCAATATACCAGAAACAGAATGGCTTTTAAAAGGGGGAATTTAATGAGTTGCTAGTTTACAGTTCTAGTGCCGAGAAAATGTCCCAATTAAAACAAGTCCATAGACATGTCCAATTTAAGGCATCCAGGGAATGATACCTTGGTTCAAGAAAGCCAATGATGTTCAACGTTTCTCTCTCAGCTAGAAGGGCACATGGCAAACATGGCAGCGTCTGCTGGCTTTCATGTGGCTCTACCAAAAGGGACTCTCTCCAAAATATTTCCTCTTTTAAAGGATTCCAGCAAGCAACTCCACTTTCAGTGGATGGAGACACACCTCCACAACTGGGTGGGTCACGTCTTCATGGAAACAATCAAAATACTCCCACCTAGCAATATTGAATGAGGATCAAAGGGCATGGCTTTTCTGGGGTCCACCACAGATTCAGACCAGCACAATACCTAACTTCTGAAAAGTTGATGATAACAGACTTTGCCAAACTATTCTCTGCTTCGTTGAAGGGAATTCCATACTCTGCCATTTTTGGTGACATCACTGAATAAATATTTTTAACTTATATGTCACTTTGAAATTGACATTGAAAATGTGTATATAATGTTATAACTTTAGCATCTTGGCTAAATGTCTCTTTCCCTCCTAAAATGGGTAATTGCCCATCCAATAGGGTGTGCAATATAAGTTTTTATAAAGGAAGCTGCTTTAAAGTGAAGGAGGAATTAGGAAAGGGACCTCATTATCTCTACAAATCCAGGAGATTAAACCTTCAACTACCATAATCATTACTAAAAATATGTAAATGCCAGTATACATGAGGTGCACTTGATCTACCCTAAAAGGTAGAAGTACAGCCAGGTTCAGGTCAAGCCTTTAGAATTTTCTACATCAACATTTTAAAGGAATATAACTTTCTGCCATTTATTCTCACAAAAAGTCTAGTTTCAAGTTATAGTAAACACTTTGGCTTCAAATTTTAATTGCTTATGTTTAATCATATTCAGAGACTGCCATATTTAACTGAATGGAGGCTTTTTCCATAACACATACCCAAATGCACGGATTCTGGTCTATCTATTCCTTGTAACAGCCTATTTTGACTTACAAGTAAGCATTTATACTACTGGAACAAAATGGAGCTACACTGTGAATAAGATGGAGGATAAAGCTTGCTTGGATTGAGACAAAATGATACATTTCTGGTGACACAAGACTCAGAATATAGTGTTTGCTTTTTCTAGAATATATACCAACCTAGATTGGCTTCTAAGCAGTTAGCCTAGACTAATAAGTCTAGAGTGCACAGACTATGAATACAATGACTCTAGCTACCTTTCTCAGGCATCACCCAGCTATATTAAGAAGAGCTACTTGTTGTCAGTTATGAAGACAGCCAACTAACCCTATTTTCAGAAACCATTTCACCATTGAAGAATAGACAGTCCCTTTAGCAGAATTTCAGTGGAGTGTAGAGTGAACGACCTTACTCGAGGCTCCTAAAATGGGTTTCTGCATGCTGAGATGAAATCTACACACATTTGACTGCATGCAAATAATCCGTAAACTTTATCTTTGAATTTGAGTTTCCTTGCTAAAGCAATTGAAGTAAGTGATGATATATAAGAAAGCATTTCTGCCATTGGTTTGATATTTCATAGCTACTTCCCCAAAAGGAAATAGGCATAGCAAGGAAAATACAGGCATTATCTTAACAAGAAATCCAATAGTTTATATCAATGAAGAAAAAAAGAATGGAAACATCCTATTGTTATTTCTGGGAAAAGTATATATTAGATTTTAAAAAATACTGTTTCTCAGTATCTGATAAATATGCATTTTTATGTAAAAATATGCATCCTATATGAAAATATAACGTACAGTCAAAAGAAATGTTATAAAATGAAATGGTATTTTCCTTTGAAAATATGTGAGAAATTGGTCCATTTTATCTGTTTTCAAATTTGAATTAACAGTATTGTTTATAGTATTTTATTATCATTTTAATATCCATGAGATTAGTAGTGCTGACCCCTATTTCATTTCTGATATTGGTAATTTGTGTCTTCTCTCTATATTGATTTGGCTGGCCAAAGTTTTATCAAATTTATGGATCTTTTCAAAGAACCAACTTTTGTTTCTGTTGATAATATCTTTTGTTTTCCTGTTTTCAATTTTGTTGATTTCTACTCTAATTTTATTGCATTCTTTTCTTCCGTTTGTCTTAGATTTAATATGCTTTCCTTTCTCTAGTTTCCTAAGTTGGAAGCAGGTCACTGATTTTAGCAAGAAGAATGTGGAGAAAGGTGTGTACTCCATTCTATCCAGAATTGGATAGCTTAAATTTTTTTTTCTTAATTAAAAATTTTTTTTAAACATAACAACATACAAACATGAACATTCTTACCATATGGCTTTGATTTATGAATAAATGTAAAAAGTTTAAAACATTACTAGTACAGTGATAACTACTTACAGTTCATAAGATATGTACATAATTATTGTAGGTTGCCTTAGCCTGAGTGTCCACAAAAGAGAGCCTGATGTAAGGGTCTGCATGTGAGCAGTTTCTCTGGAAGAGGTTGTAGTGAGTCAGAGTGAGGAAATGAGTAGTGAAACAAGGAAAGGAAAAACCAAACAACAGTGTGTTTTAGAGAGGCAGGGCAAGATGGCAGCTTAATGAGGTGTGGAATTTAGTTCATCCTCCAGAGCAGCAAGTAAATAGCCAAGAAGGGTACAGAACAACTGCTGGGGGAATGTCAGTGACCAGACTGGCATCATACACCAGCCTGTACCAGGTTGAATGGTTGAGATGCCACACAGAACTGTAAATCCCCCAAGGCCAGTGCCCCTCCCCTATGAGCATGGCAGGCTGGTTCCCCAAGGGGAAAGGAAACAGACTCTACTAGCAGCAAGGGCTTAGCTCAACTGCACTCCAATTGTGGAATTAATTAACAATTCTGACTCCTGAAAACAGGCCCCCGCACCCAGCACAGATAAACCTGGAATAAGCACTAAAGGAACTAGGAGTTTTTGCCCTGGCAGAGAGGGGGTGGGGCTGATGGGAAAAACAAAATAAAACAAAACAAAAAAACAACAGAGGCTTTTTAAGTTGGTCAGCAGAAAATACTAGAAAAGGGCTGGACCCCAAGAAAACTGGGCAAGCAGGGCCTGGAGATACATAGAACCATGTACCAACTTCAGCTCCTGATTGACAAACCCAAGGAGCAGGGATCTGGCTCTGAAAAGGCTTTCTTTTGCTTTTTTTCTACTTCGTAACCATTCATTAGATAGAACTGGAAGCACTCTCAGGCTCCAGCAGTGCCCCAGGCAAGGGCAGAATTAAGCTTGTCTGAGAGTCAAAGTAACTGGTCAGGTGAAAGGAATTAATTCCCTAGTGTATCTTCCCCAAGAGAAAGGCAGGGGTCCAGCTCAAGTGGAATCCCTCCTTCAAGGAATTCAGGTCCCACAGACTGGAAAACTGAAACAATTAAAGCAATTCTACAACTTTACCCCTGTCTCAACCTTGCCCTGGACAGGGAGAGTCTTTTGAAGTTAAAGGCACCACATCACTTTGCACTGGTGAGAAGCTGTAGGCAGACAAGTGCCACATGCTGGGCAGGATAGGAAAAGCACAGAGTCTAGAGGCTTCATAGGAAAGTCTGTCAACCTGTTGAGTCTCACCTCAGGGAAAACTGATGCTGGCTTCACTTTCCTCCTGAGATGTGGGCCTGCCTGGTTGGAGAAACCTGAGTAGGGTCTATAATATCTGAGGATCAAAAAAAAAAAAAAGGCTCCATATAGGCAGGGTAAGAAACAGAAAACAAGAACTGAAAAATTCTGACCAACTAAACAGAACCTATGCTAGAGGTCTAGAATAAGTTGAATTGAATGTCAAGGAACAGATACAAAACAAAACCATCTAGTGAGAAAATTCTAGGCCAAAGAGTGAAAACAACCTCCAGAATAAACTAATAAGGAAATCAAATGCCTAAATGCCAGCAAAAAATGAGTCATACTAGGTAAATTGAAGATATGGCCCAGTCAAATGAACAAACCAACACTTCAAATGAGATATAGGAGTTGAAATGACTGATTCAGGATTTTCAAACAGACCTGGAAAGTCTAATCAAAACTGAAATCAATGAGTTGAAGGAGGATATAAAGAAGACATTGGGTGGACAAAAAGAACTCGAAAGTTTGATAAAACAAATCACAGAACTTATGGGAAGAAAAGGCACAATAGAAGAGATAAAAAAAACAATGGAAACCTACAACAATAAATTTGAAGAGGCAGAAGAAAGGATTAGTGAACTAGAGGACTGGACATCTGAAATCAAACACACGAAAGAAAATATAGGGAAAAGAATGGAAAAATATGAGCAGAGTCTCAGGGAATTTAATGATAACATGAAGCACGTGAAAATATGTGTTGTGGGTGTCCCAGAAGGGGAAGAGAAGGGGAAAGGAGAAGACTAATGGAGTAAATAATCATTGAACATTTCCCATCTCTTATGAAAGACATAAAATTACAGTCCAAGAAGTGCAGCATACCCCAAACTGAATAGATCCAAATAAACACACTCCAAGACACTTACTGTTCAGATTGTCAAATGTCAAAGACAAAGAGAGAATTATGAAAGCAGCGAGAGAAAATAAATCTATCACACACAAGGGAAGCCCAATAAGACTATGTGTGGATTTCTCAGCAAAAACCATGGAGGCATGAAGGCAGTGGTATGATATATTTAAGATTCTAAAAGAGGAAACCTGCCAACCAAGAATTCTATATCCAGCAAAATTGTCCTTTAAAAATGATGAAGAGATTAAAATATTTTCAGACAAAAAAATTACTGAGAGAATTTGTGACCAAGAGATCAGCCCTGCAAGAAATACCAAAGGAAGCACTACAGGCCAATGGGAAAGGGCAGGACAGAGAGGTCTGGAGAAGAGTGTAGAAATGAAGACTATCAGTAGAGGTAACAAGAGAAAAATAGATATGACATATAAAATCCAAAAGACAAAATGGTAGAAGAAAGTACTGCCTTTAGAGTAATAACATTAAATGTTAATGCTTTAAACTCCCAAATCAAAAGACCTAGACTGCCAGAATGGATTAAAAAACAGGACCCATCTATATGCTGTCTACAAGAGACTCATTTAAGACCCAAGGACAAAAATAGGTTGAAAGTGAGAGGTTGGGAAAAAATATTTCATGCAAACAACAATCAGAAAAGAGCAGGAATAGGTATATTAATATCTGACAAATTAGACTTCAAGTGTAAAACAATGAGGAGAGACAAAGAAGGACACTATGTATTCATAAAAGGAACAATAACAGGAAGACATAACAATCATATATATTTATGCACCTAGCCAGAGTGCTCCAAAGTACATGAGGCAAACAGTGACAACACTGAAGGAAGAAATAGACACCTCTACCATAATAGTTGGAGGTGTCAATTTCTTGCTCTCATCAATGGATAGAACATCTAGGCAGAGGATAAATAATGAAACATAGAATTTGAAAAAATGAACTTTATTTAACAGACATTTACAGAACATTACACCCCACAACAGCAGGATTCACGTTTTCCTCAAGTGCTCATGGATCATTCTCAAGGATAGACCATATACTAGGTCACAAAGCAAGTCTCAATAAATCCCAAAAGATTGAAATAATACAAAACACTTTCTCAGATCATAAAGTGATGAAGTTGAAAATCAATAACAGGCAGAGGGCCAGAAAATTCACAAATATATGGAGGCTAAACAACACACATTTACACAACCGGTGGGTCAAGGAGGAAATTATAAGAGAAATCAGGAAATATCT
>PVIY010056840.1:0-13152 GCA_004026745.1 Myrmecophaga tridactyla
GGAGGCGGACAGGGCCAAAGAGAAAGGAATTGGCACACCACGGCCTGAAGCGGTCAAGGACGTTTTGACGGCAGACCCCGAAAACTCTTCCAAAGAAAATGAAGTGATCGAGGTGAAGCCTGCAGGGGAAAACCAGTCCAAAAAACTGCAAGGCGGTTACGAATGCAAATACTGCCCCTACTCCACGCAGAACCTGAACGAGTTCACGGAGCATGTCGACGTGCAGCACCCCAACGTGATCCTCAACCCCCTCTACGTGTGCGCCGAGTGTAACTTCACGACCAAAAAGTACGACTCCTTGTCCGACCACAATGCCAGGTTCCACCCGGGGGACACCAACTTCAAGCTGAAGCTGATCAAACGCAGTAACCAAACTGTGTTAGAGCAGTCCATCGAGGCCGGCCACCATGCCGTCTCCGTCGCCGGCAGCGGCCCCGGGAGCGGCGCTGCCGATCCTGGGATCTCGGTGATTAAAACTCCCATCATGAAGCCAGGGAAGCCGAAAGCTGATGCCAAGAAGGTGCCCAAGAAGGTCGAGGACGCCAGCCCCGAGAACCACGTGGCGGGGACTGCCCGCCTGGTGACCGACGCGGCCGAGATCCTGTCCCGACTCGGCGGCGTGGAGCTCCTCCAGGACACGCTGGGGCACGTCATGCCTTCTGTACAGCTCCCACCAAATATCAACCTTGTCCCCAAGGTCCCCGTCCCGCTGAACACGACCAAATACAACTCTGCCTTGGACACGAATGCCACCATGATCAACTCCTTCAACAAGTTCCCTTACCCGACCCAGGCCGAGCTATCCTGGCTGACCGCTGCCTCCAAGCACCCGGAGGAGCACATCAGAATCTGGTTTGCCACCCAGCGCCTAAAGCACGGCATCAGCTGGTCACCAGAGGAGGTGGAGGAGGCCCGGAAGAAGATGTTTAACGGCACCATCCAGCCGGTACCCCAGACGATCACTGTGCTGCCCGCCCAGCTGGCGCCCACAAAGGTGGCCCAGCCCATCCTGCAGACGGCTCTCCCGTGCCAGATCCTCGGCCAGACCAGCCTGGTGCTGACCCAGGTGACGAGCGGGCCGACGAGCGTCTCCTGCTCGCCCTTCACGCTCGCTGTGGCCGGGGTGACCAGCCACGGCCAGAAGAGACCTTTGGTGACCCCCAAAGCTGCCCCCGAGCCCAAGCGTCCGCATGTCGCCCAAGTGCCAGAGCCCCCGCCCAAGGCGGCCCAGCCCCCGCCGACCGCGGCCAACGACCGCAAGAAGACCAAGGAGCAGATCGCGCACCTCAAGGCCAGCTTCCTCCAGAGCCAGTTCCCCGACGACGCCGAGGTCTACCGACTCATCGAGGCCACCGGCCTCGCCAGGAGCGAGATCAAAAAGTGGTTCAGCGACCACCGGTATCGGTGCCAAAGGGGCATCGTCCACATCACCAGCGAATCCCTTGCCAAAGAGCAGCTGGCCCTGGCGGGCTCCCGGCACAGCCGCACGTACCATGCCTACCCCGACTTCGCCCCACAGAAGTTCAAAGTGAAAACGCAGGGCCAGGTGAAAAGCCTGGAAGACAGCTTTCTGAAAAGCTCTTTCCCAACCCAGGCGGAACTGGAGCGGCTAAGGGCGGAGACCAAGCTGAGCAGGAGAGAGGTCGATTCCTGGTTCTCCGAGAGGCGGAGGCTGCGGGACAGCATGGAGCAGGCTGTCTTGGAGTCCATGGGGTCTGGCAAAAAAGACCAAGACGCGGCAGCCCCCAACGGTGCCCTCCCTCGACTCGACCCGATCTCTAGTGCCCAGTTGGCCGGTTCTCTGCCCAGCCCCACACCGGCAATTGCAAAAAGCCAAGAGCAGGTTCATCTCCTGAGGAGCACGTTTGCGAGAACCCAGTGGCCGACCCCGCAAGAGTATGACCAGCTGGCGGCAAAGACCGGCCTGGTCCGGACTGAGATTGTGCGTTGGTTCAAGGAGAATAGATGCTTGTTAAAAACGGGGACCTTGCGGTGGATGGAGCAGTACCAGCACCGACACATAGCGGATGACCACGGCTACGACACCGGCTCCAGAAAAGCCGCAACCCCCAGCGCCGAGAGCCCGCAGAACGGGAGCGAGGCGGTTCAGCCCTACCACCAGGCCCCCAGAAAGCCGAGCCAGGAGGACTCGGAGAAGCCGGGGCCCCGGGGGAAAGCGGGCAGCGAGCCGGCAAGAGACGCTGTGCCAGCAAAGCCCCGCGAGGCCGCCCCGGTCAGCTCGGAGGGCCCGGGCCGGGACGGCCAGGGCAGCGAAGAGAACGGGGAGTCAGGCGTTGTGGACTGGGTGGAGGTGACGGTTGGAGAGGAGGACGCCGTCTCGGACAGGTCGGACAGCTGGAGCCAGGTGGCGCCAGAAGGCCCGGCAGAACTGGCCGACTCCGACTCGGACGGCGCCCCTGCCGAGGCTGCCCAGGCCTAGACAGGTAATTCCCCGCGCTGCCCGGCCGGGGGGGAGAAGGCCGGCTGCGGTTCTTTTCATTGCCAGTTGTATCTACAGGTTGTGGGGGACGGACCTGTTGACCCAGGTTATTTTGAAAAGGAAGAAAAACCGGGGCTGGTGGATTTTATGTCCTTATGTGCCAGGCGGGACTCATTTGGGCACCACCCTCTGGGGCCAGTTCGTTCCCGAGTGCAGGTGCGATTGTCCGAAGGCCGCGCGCCCCGCGCCTTTTGTGGGGGTTGTGTAAGAGCAAGTGCGCAAAGCCAGTGTCGCTGCCTCATCTTGTCTTTTCTTCTCGGCGTTTTTTAAGTGTAAGTATCCAAGCTTGCTGAAGGAGGTTTGGAGGTGTTTCTTTTAACTTGAAAAGCTCTTAAAGTGCTTGATGTTGGTGCTGGGCATCTTGTGAAGGAACCAGGCCCGGGTCCTCCCTGTCAGCCCTTCCGAGCTGGGGGCGCTGGTGTGAATTAGGCCTGTGGAGCCACGAAAGCTGGGGAAGGGAGGTTTCCATGGTTACTAATGGCCCTGTCATCCACATAATGGGACTTGCCACTGAGGCCCTGGGTGTTTGCGCTTCACAGGAGGTCTGTGCAGACCGGCTGGAGCACAGCGCCAGGTTTGGTGGTGGTGAGTTTGGGAGGGAGGTGGAGGGTGGGGTGCAGGAGGGAGAGAGAGATCTGCCTTGGCCAAAGCTGAAATATTGCCAGGACAGCTTGGAATAAGGAGGGAACGGTATGGTTTGCCCAGGTTGGCTTCCCCAGAGATAAACGGGAAGGGCCACCCATGTCATCTTTTTTAAAATACTGAAATAAAAGAACCTCCGGAATGATTTATAAGGTCCCAAAGGGAGCCCTGGAAGTTATTGTGCCTCTTCATTAATGAACTCAGACAACTTGGGCCACCCATGCTGCTCATTAATTCATCTATTCGGTGATAAAAAGAGGCACAAGGCAAATAAATAAAAATCTCTAGAAACCTTTGCCAGTCCCATGAGCTATGAAAAGAGTGATGTAACGAGCAGCCAAACAGAAGTCTCAGTGCCATCAAGCCTTCTTCCTCCTCCACTGTTCAGGGTGGGGGGCTGGGGGTGGAGTGGGGGGCTGGAGGGGGGAGGGGGCTGGAAATGTGGAGGGTCACCCAGAGTACCGACTGCCCACCTCCATGTGGCTGCCTCGGCTTCTTCCTCCATCGGGCAGTGTTCTAACTGCCTTCTTCAAACCTTACCATTGTAGCCCCCATTTCCCTTGTGAAAACAGCAGTGATTTTCCTTCTCTAATCAGAGCCTGCCTCAATGATCCTTGCCTACCTTGTCCTTTTCTGTTCAGTGGCATGAGTCTAAATCAGTTGTTTTCTCCTCCCACCCCGGAGTAGACAGTGGGTTCAGTTCAATCCATCCATTATGCATTGAGCACCTACTATGTGCCGGTCTCCATGCCAGGCACCAGAGACAATGCGATGGACAGGACAGAGGCCATGGCCCCTGTTCATGTACAGCTCATAGTTGGGCCAAGGAGAGAGAAAACCGCACTTCCCTTCACTCACCAGCTGCACAGCTGTCTGTGAGTGCACATACAAGGTGCCGCAGGCCCAGGCTGGGCAATCAGGGCAGGCTTCCTGGAGGAAGGGACTTCTGGATCAGGGCCTAGCTGATGAGAAGGAGTTGCCAGATGCAGAGATAAGGAAAACAGTAGTTCAAAAGGAAGAAGCCTAGGCAAGAGACAAGGGAAGGGATGGCACAGGTGAGGAACCAAAGCAGCTTTCAGCATTGCCAGAGAGAGTAGAGTTTGAGGTTCAGTAAATGATGACAAGAGGTCAAAGGAAAGGAAACCTGATGGTTTTCCACAGCAAGCAAAATCTATGTGAACTGGTTGTGTTTGCTGAATTTGAGGGTATGGATGCTAAGTGACCCCAAATCCCACAGTGGGCTCAGAAGGCACTTCACGATCCCCAACACTGAGTAGGGGGATTGTTTGGGGGTGGCAGCTCCCCAGGGTCCCCTGAAGCCACATGTCCCCAACCCCTCCACCCCTTGAATGAACCTTTCAATTTAGAGGAAAAACTCTCTCCAAATTACTTGGAGCACCAAACACATGGATGGGTCCCTTGAAACTTATAAATATTCAGTGATTCTTTTATTTAAATATATATTTCTTCAGAAAACCTGCAGTTGGATCAAGTTTTTGCACATACAATCCGAAAGTAAGTCATGGTTTTGATTTCATAAAAGGCATTAATGATGCATGTGTGAGAGATAGAGAGAGGGAGGAAACTCTGGGTGTGCCTCTGAGAGCTGACTCTATGGAGGGGTTTCTCCTGTAGGAATAAAGCATGTCCCCCAAAGCACACCCCTACTGTCAGCTTTGCAGGGCTTATGGCAGCCTTTGAGTCCAGGCTAACGTCAGCCCTGAGGTTAGACACAGGGGTAAGGCATCCTTCCCCACCTTTGTACTTGGTTGTCTTAACCAGTCTCTGGGTCCAAACAATTATCGAGCCATACTATTCAGAGACCTTGTTAGTAAGAGGCTGAAAAAGTAAATTCCTCCTTTCCTAAAAATGAGTTAAGATACTTGAGCAAGACAATGCCAGGCATGTGCCTTCTGTGTGGCCAGATGGAACTTCCCACTTGTGCTGCTCTAAGAGTTTCCATTGACTGGGGCATGCCACGTGCCCAGCATATTCTAAGCATATCTATTAAGTCATTTAAAGCTCAGGACAACCCTCGGAGACACGTATGGCTTTTCCCCTCCTTTACAGAGGGCGAAAACTGAGGCTCAGAAAGAACAGGTAATTTGCCCCCAGTTGCCCAGCAGGCAGCTGGTGGAGCCTGGAGCCCACCTCTCATCTGTCAGGCGAGAGCCCCCCACCACTGCGGTCCACGGCCCAGGCCGAGAGAACAGGACGGCGTCGTTCCTGATCTTGTTTTGGAGTGGAAACTAACACACAGCTCGTTCATTCGGCAGGAACTTTACAGTGCCCCCTTGGTGCTGGGTCCCGGGTTAAACTGTGCTGATTGGCACAGCCCCTGCCGAGCTCTCAGTCCGGTAAAGATGAGACATGCACACAAAGAGCCACGTAAGCCCAATACCCGCAGTATTCAAGGTGCTCAGAGCGAGAACCATGGCTTTCCCAGTGCATCGACTCACCCAGGCCCACCACCAGCCCACACGCCCAAGCCTTCTTCCCATTTGTTTGCAGCAGAGAAAGCCAAGCCTCGGGAATCTGTAGGAACAGAGTTAACTCAGCCAGTGTCTAAATCAGACTCCAAAGCTCTGACCGCAGCCTCCTTTGCCTTCAGGTTTCTGACAACAATGTCCAACTCCTGATGATTAGGCATGGCTTCAGGGAAGAGGTAGAATTTGTGAAATGTCAGAAAAATATGTTTCACAGTTGAGCTTGCTTAAAAGACTCCGGGCTGCTGAGTGTTGCGTCCTGTTTACAACTTAGACTCCAGCCTGTGTGCGCTCCCACACTCTGTTCTGATTAACTGTCCAAATAGAGATGTTTGAATGGATGCATGCGTGAATGAATGGATGACAGTATTGTAATTATCTCTCTCCTCCACCAGATCCTTGAACGCAGGGACCATCTCACGTTAATCTCTGAGTCCTCCATGCCTGATTCGGAGCAGATGCTCAATATAACTAGTTATTGAACCAACCTGAGAATCAACAAGGGAAGTTGGTTTTCAATTATCTGGCAGCTGGTATTTCAGTCCTTTTGCTTCTCATTTTTCCCATCACTCATTTGCCCCATTAGATAACAGCAGATAGAGAAAAGGAGTGGGGGGTTGGCTTTTCCTGCCTACAAACAGCTCCAGGGAAAAGTCTGTTAAAGAAGCTGACACCACATATTACCAGGTGATGCTTCTCTGGGGCTGTCCATTCGCCTTGCTTCCCCGGTACCTAATGCAGAGTTCACTGTTATCACTCCATTTTAACTAATTTTGGAGCTTCACACCCTAGGAATCTTCGCTGTGCCTTGGTCAGATGGTCGCAGCTGGGAACCATGAAATCTAACCCCCTCATTTTCAGAGGAAGGATGCTGGCAGCAAGGAGGTTAAGTAACTAGGGGCTAGAGACACTTAAAGTGGATGCAGACATCCAGCCTTCAAGTATTTGCAGAAGGCCTGCAGCACGCCAGGCCGGGGAAGGCAGTGGTGCCGGCCTGCTCTGGCCTTCATGGAGCTTATAGTGTAATGGGGGATGGAGTTTTAATCAAGCATTCTCCCACAGAAAGGAAAAGTTGCCACATGGACATGATTTTTGAAGGTGCTGTGAGAGTACAGAATAGGCATAGGGGAAGGCGTCTCTGAAAAGGGAATGGGCAAAAAAAAAATAAGATATATCAGAATAAAGTCACGATGCATGCAGCAACATATAAACCTGAGTACAGTATGTTGAGTGAAATTAGCCAGAATCAAAAGGACAAATACTTTACTTAGAAGGTAGTTTTAAATTTTTGAAATTAATGTCTTTTTGGAATTTCCCCCTTCATTACACTCTAAGCATATTGCTTTGGTGTTCAGGATATGACCTATATGATTTCTCCTTTTTGCAATATATTATCTGTCAATTTTGTAAATCGCCTTTGTACGGGGTGATTTGAATGGATAATATTCACTGCATCTTCAGTAAAAATTCAGATGGTTCAGAGAGGTACATAGCTAACTAGCTAGACAGATCGAAAATTTAATATTCACATAATTCCACAGCGAACTAGCTAGATAGATAGAAAATTTAATCAAGCTTGTTACTACATTATTCAAATCTTCTGTATCCTTACTTATTTTTTATTTGATCTGTCCATTTCTGAAAGAAGTTCAATAAAGTCTATAAATGTGGCTTTGTTAAAAAAAATTCAGGACAAATACTATGTGGTCTCACTAAGATGAATTAACATTAATGAGTGGACTTTGAGAGTTAAAGGTGAGAACACAGGTTATCAGGAGACAGGACGAAGGTAGCAATTGGGCATTTGGAGGAGGAGGACAGATGGGCAACAGGACTGATTGTGAGGATCCAGAAATGGACAGTCCTGTCTGATGGTAGCACGATGTAAGGACACTGAACAGAGCTGAGTGTGAGTGTGGTTGAGGGGGGAGAGCTGGGGGTCTGTACGACACCAGAAGGAAAGACAGAGGGTAAAAACTGGGACGGTAGAACATAGTGATGCCTAGAGTGAGCAATAATGGTGATCAAATGTGCAGATATAAGAATGCCTGTACATGGTGGAGAATAAATAAATGTCAACAGTGCAAGGGGTTGAAAATGGGCTGCTATGGAAACAGCACAATCAATGCAAACTAGAGTCCATAGTTAACAGTAACATTATAATATGCTTCCATTAAATGTAACAAAGGTGATATGCCAAAGCTAAATGTCAGTAAAATATAAGAGAGGGCATGAATATAAGAGAGGGCATGGGATTCTTAGTGTTATTGTTTCTGCTTTTTTTTACTTTGTTTTATTTTTTCTTCTTTTTTCTCTTCTACTTTCTTTGGGGAAGAAATGGAAATATCTTAATATAGATTGTGGTGGTGAATGCATAACAGTGTGATTTTACCAGGAACCATTGTTTGTTTACTTAGGATGGATTGTATAGTGTGTGAATAAAACTGTTCAAAAAGCAAACAGAAAGGGTAGTTCAGTGGTAGAATTCTCGCATGCCATGCGGGAGACCCGGGTTCCATTCCCAGACCATGCACTTCCCAAAAAACAAACAAACAAGCAAGCAAGCAAACAAAACAATCATCAAATGGTGCTACAATAACAGGATACTCACATGGAAAAAGAATGAAATGTGACCCCCGCCATACAGCTCACAAAAAAAAAGAAGTAAACAGAAAGATACAAGTACTTGAGAAAATGTGGAGAGAGGGTGTGCCTACTGGCTGTTGGTAGGGAAGTAGCGTGGAGGGCAGGGTGGTGGTTCCACAGGAGGCTAAGTATAGGGTGCCATATGATCCTGAAACCTCATTTCAGGTATATACTTAGAAGAGCAGAAATCACGGACATGAATGGACATTTGCATACTGGTGTTTATGGTGGCAGTGTTCATGATTTGGAATGAACAGAAGAGTGAACTGTGATGTGTACATACAATGGAATAGTGAGCAGCTGTAAGAAGGAAGGAAGTTGTGAGACATGCAACTAGGTGGCTGAACCTTGAAGACAGTATGTTGAGTGAAATAAGCCAGAAACAGAAAGACAGATTTTATAGTGCCTCAGTAATATGGACTAACTGTAACGTGAAAACACTGAGAATTGAATTTGAGAGTGTAGGTTATCAGGGGAAGGCTTATTGTAAAGGTTTCTAGATTGTAAGCTCTTGCAGCATTCACATCTATTCCTGAGTGGTAATGTTATTTGTAACTTTTGAGATGCTGAGCTCTTTGTGTATAACTTGATCGTCCCCTGTAACTTCGGGTACCTGTGTGCCACCTGAGACTCAGAGCTAGACGTCTACAGCTATGAAAGCACCCCAGGCAGCAAATGTTTAAAAAGCTGAAAAAGAGATCAGACTTCGATCAGAGATATGAATGAAGCTCATCTCATTAGGACTAAGGTAAATCAGACTGAAGGGTAAAGGATGATATTCACTGCATTTTAAAACTTCAACTTCAGTGTGAGACCAAAGGAAAAGGTGTTTATTTAGTGCAAAATTTGTATTTTCTGTAGCACACTATCTAATTTAACTTGTATGGCCAGTTTATTCGAACACCATTAATTAAGTAAAACCTTGAATAGGGAGGGAGTGAGATATTGCTGGTTTGTACAGGTTAGTGTGATGCCCTGATACCTCCCAGAGTAATCAGGGCAGGAGATAAAAAAACGTATTTGCAAAGTCACCTTGAGGGACTTGGGGGGAAAAGGTAGAAATATTAAACTTTCCCACCTTGGGAAGACCTTATATTCTTGCAAGCACTGGGGACTACCTCAGTCTTGGGGCTTGTCCTATGAAACTTATTCCTGCAAAGGAGAAACTAAGTCTTCTGATAATTATGCCTAAGAGTCACCCCCAGAGACCCTCTTTTGTTGCTCAGATGTGGCCTGTCTAAGCCAACTCGGCAAGTGAACTCACTCCCCTTCCCCCTACATGGGACATGACTCCCAGGGGTGTAAATCTCCCTGGCAACGTGGGACAGAACTCCCAGGGATGAGCCTGGTCCTGGCATCACGAGATTGAGAAAGGCTTCTTGACCAAAAGGGAGGAGAGAAATTAAACAAAATAAAGTTTCAGTAGCTGAGAGATTTCAATAGAGTCAAGAGGTCATTCTGGAGGTTATTCTTATGCATTGTATAGCTATCCCTTTTCAGTTTTTGGTGAATTGGAGTAACTAGAGGGAAATGCCTGAAACTGGTGAACTATAATCCAGTAGCCTTGATTCTTATAGATGACTCTATAACTATATAGCTTTTACTTTGTGACCGTATAATTATGAAAACCTTGTGACTGATACTCCCTTCACCCAGCATATGGACAGATGAATAAGAAAATCAAGACAAAAAATAAATAATGGGGGATGGGGGCAAGAGATATTTTGGTGTTCCTACTCTTACTTTTATTTTTTCTTATTTTTATTGTTTTTGGAGTAATGAAAATGTTCAAAAATCAGTGTTGATGATGAATGCACAACCATATGATGATACTGTGAACCATTGATTGAATACTTTGGGTGATCGTTCTAGTTTGCTAGCTGCCGGAATGCAACACACCAGAGACATACTGGCTTTCAATAAAAGGGGATTTATTTTGTTAGTTCTTCAGAGCAGCTAACTTTCATCTGAGGTTCTTTCCTACGTGGGAAGGCTCAGGATAACCTCTGCTGGCCTTCTCTCCAGGCCTCTAGGTTCCAACAACTTTCCCCGGGGTGATTCCTTTCTGCATCTCCAAAGGCCTGGGCTGAGCTGCGAGTTCTGAGATGAGGTGTGCTGAGCTGCTTGGGCTGTGCTACATTGTGCTTTCTCATTTAAACACCAACCAATTAAATCAAACGTCATTCATTGCAGCAGGCATGCCTCCTAGCCGACTGCAGATGTAATTAGCAACAGATGAGGTTCACGTACCATTGGCTCATGTCCACAGCAACAAAACTAGGTGCCCTCACCTGGCCAAGTTGACAACTGAATCTAACTACCACAGTGATTATATAGTATGTGAATATATCTCAATAAAACTGCATTTTAAAAAAAAAGCAATGGACAAATTGAGGTCCAAACAATAAGGGGGAGTCAACTGGGCCAAGAGGAGGGGAAGAGCATTCCAGGCAGAAGAAACAACTCATGCAAAGGCCCTGGGCCCAGAGGGAGTGCGGTGCATTAGGGGAATTGAAACATGGCCGTTGCGGATGTGATTTGCCTAAATTCACATTTTTCAGGAGTGCAAGGATTAAAAGAGTGTTAGGTGAACTCACATATAATCACATTTTCCCATCAATTTCCCCCCTGCTCATGAATACAGAAGGCCACAAGTGTTTCTGTGTGTATAGTCCTGTAGAGAAAGTTTGAGACCCTCTGAGCTACTCATGGAAGAAGCAAAGTGAAAGTCAGCTTACAGATGCCTGGGCATTTAGACCTTTCCTCCTTATTGGTCAACTGACAGTGGATGATAGAAAATTCTAGAGTATCCACATGCATATACGTTTTACATTGTTCTCTTTTACTGTGATGTTTCTATAACCTTAATACTTGTTACTAGAGTTGTCTGTTGCTGTCAAGATTAAATGAGGTAATATAAGTGAAAGCCCCTAGAATAGGGCCTGGCATTAGCACAGCAGTTGCTCAATCGGTGCTGAATCGGAAGTTATGCCCTGTTCTCTGAACAGCTGTGGAGCAGAACTTGGCCACCTGCTTCCTGCCTTTGCAAGCCGCTCTTATTTGGGGCCTGTGTCAGGTTGAATGACAATGACCACCACCACCTCCAAAGGATATGTCCACGTCCTAACACCCAGAACCCGTGAGTGTGACCTTATTTGAAAAAAAGGGTCTTAGCAGATGCAATTGTTAAAGCTCTCAAGATGAACTTATCCTGGATTATTTAGGGTGGCCTGAAATGCAGTGACAAGTGTCCTTGTAAGAGATAGAAGAAAACTCACAGAGAGAAGACTATGTGAAGATGGGGGAGGCAGGCACAAGCCAAGGAACTCCTGGAGCCGCCAGGATCTGAAAGAGGCAAGGAAGCATCCTCCCCTGAGGCTTGGGAGGATGCGTGGCCCTGCTGACACCTTGGTTTGAAACTCCTGGCCTCCAGCACTGTGAGAGAACCCATTTCTGTTCCTGTGCTCATTGTTAGAGCAGCCTTAGGAAATGAACACAGGGCCCCACGTAGACAGGCGTGTGCCCTTGGAAATTGATTGAGTCTCAGAGGGATATGAGAGTGGGATGGAGTGGTGACGATGGGGTAACATTTGCAGAGCACCTACCGTGCCAGGCACGGTGCAAGCACTTAGCTGGTATAAATGCATTTAGCCCTCACGGCCACGCTCTGAAGCAGACGTTCTCTTCTTCATTTTACGGTTAGGAGAGTGAGGCACAGGTTGCTCAGCTGGAAGGTGGCGGAACTGGGATTCAAACCCAGACCCACCCATGCAACCACTTTGGGGGTCTGCCTAGTGAGTTTAAAGTAGGATCCCATTTGCTCAAATTCTGTTGCACTATTCTGGACACCATCCACTAATGGAAAAAGGGTCCAAGAACCCAATGTCCCTGTGACACCTGCCTCCTTTAAGCATCCCTGTGAACAGCCTGGGAGAGAGTCACCTGGCCTGGAAGTCTCAGAAATTTCCCCAAGTCCAGAAGCTCCCCAAACAGCTCCAGGGACAGCAGACTGTGACTGGATGGTCCAGAGCTGACCAGGATCGAGTGTGGGGACAATTTTTTTGGATTCCTTCATAAGAGGAGATTCCCAACCAACTGGGAAATTGTTTAGTCTTTCTCCATGCTGCCACACTTTCCCTTTCTCAATTCTAATTAAAATTAGACCGTAACCCCACCCACAAAAGAAATGAAAGTTTGACAAAATCAGGTCAAATTCTTTCCAGTTGACAGAATATTATTGAACAATAAGAAATCATTATCAAGTTTTCTTTCATGTGAAATATACTGCTATTCTCTCCCATGTACCCAGTGCCTTAGGGAAAGTCCTACAGGGAAAACTAAAAGAGAGAAAGCCTGCTAAGAAGCTCTCCCATGGGAAAAGAATTCTAATTGTTCCTGATTCCCCAAAGTGCAGAGTAATAGGGAAGCAGATTTTGATCCAAATTAGACAGTCCTTTATAGCATTCCGAGTCCCCAAGATTCAGAGGGACAGATGTGGGAGACGGTGGGTCCCTGTCCTTCAGACTGGCCATCCATTGGTGGAGAGAAATGTTCCATGCTGGCCAGAAGGAAGTGGGCCAGATGGCCTTGAAGTTTCCTTCCAAACCTGAGATGTGGCCTCTGCAACCTCTGCGGGGCGGGGTGCGGGGGGGTTGCCTCTGACCACGTGGCGGATCTCAGAACTGCTGTGTCTGTAGAAACATCTCACTGAAATGGAGACGTGGCCACCCGCGCCACATAACCAGCCACCTCTCCAGACAGCCATCAACCAACAGACACTCGAGGATCCTGTGGGCTCGTCCATGTCCTCGCCGACCTCACAAGGAGGGCAGCTGACTAGGAATTTGCAGACAGGGTGAGAACAGCTGTGCTGGGAGG
>PVIY010056841.1:0-13148 GCA_004026745.1 Myrmecophaga tridactyla
TTTTTTTTTTTTTCCCCCTTTTTCTGTCAGTCCTGCCCCCTTGGCGCCGGGGCAAAAATGAGCAACCTCCGCTTTGATCAGGTTCATCTAAGCCTGGGGCCTATTTTTAGTAGTCAGAGTTGTTAATTAGTGCCACAATTGGCGTTTGATTGTGCTCATTCCCTGCTGCTGGTAAAGTCCTTTCCTTTCCCCTCTGGGAAGCGGCCTGTAGGGGAGGGGAGCTGGCCTCCGCAGCTTTGGGAACTCACCATTCTGGGGGGTGCTCGCAGCTGGTCCAGCTGGTCCAAACTGGGATATGCTGTGTGTCTGGCACTGACGCAGCCCCAGGAGCTGTTCTGTACTGTTTCTGGTTATTTAGTAGTTGTTCTGGAGGATGAACTAAAATGCGCATGTTGTTAAGCCGCCATGTTGACCCGGAACTCAAAAAATATTTTTTATTGAATGTTTACTTTATACCAGGCATTAAAAAATGTTTATGTAAAGATGTTTTTTTAGAATCACTTCAAAAGCAAAGGAAATAAAATATATTTTGAAGCTATATTTGTTTTGGCAGTATAAATTAACAGATATAAATTTGTAGCGTAGCTTCTCATAATTAGGGCAGGAAAAAGATTTTTTTTAACTTCAAAAGCAGTCTATATTTTAAATTTCTAAATAGTAGGTCATCTATAAAACATATATCCTTCCCAGTGCCTGCCCATGTAAAAAAATATATATATCCTAGAATCTTCTCAGTTTTAGGGACAATGGGGAAAATGATCAGTAGACAATATGTGCTATCTTTTGCCTTTTTGAAGGGTGAGTACTCCTGGATGGGCATAACCATTTAAGTGTTGTAGGAAGAAAAAACAATTGAAATTGATCAGTATACAGGACTTTTTAGGTGAAGATATATTAAAAAACACATTGGATCTGATATAGAACTTTGTTTAAATTATTGCATAGCTCAAGAGGAATATTTCTTGAGATTACCTTACCATTATTCTCTCTGCAGCTTTTCTTATGAAGATGTGGACTTGAGGATGAAAAGTACTCAGAATATCACTTAATTTGCCCCTTTTCATTTTTTCCCCCTTTTTTCTTCCTTACTCCACGATTGCCCATGGTTACCCAGTCTCATTAAAATTGTTAGTTTTAGATTGTTTGGAAGCTGACCTCATAAAAGTAGTGAAAAAAATATTAGATTTACTTTGCTTTGGGGAAATTTGCTTTTTTTTTTGGCATGAGCAGGCACCGGGAATCAAAGCCAGGTCTCTGGCATGGCAGGTGAGAATTCTGGGAAATTTGGTTTTTAAAGGAAAATTTGACAACTCATTAAGTGAATCATACATGTAAGGCACTTAGCACAGTATATTATCTGATACTTACACCTCAGTTGTTAGGAGTCATCAGTATTAGTACAAATTAGTGGTATAAGATATCAGTCCAGTCTGTTGGTTGAATCTGTGTGGATGGTACTTTTGAACTATGGATCTTCTGATGTTAATGATTTACCCATGGCAGCTCTCCTTTTGCCTCTCCTCATCCTCTCCCTACTCTGATACATTGTTTACAGCTCAAAATGTAAAACACTACCAGTCACCTTTTTGTAAGTGACTCATCGTTTATAAGCTTTTATAAGTGGCCTAAATAGCTCAATAAAATCTATAGTTTGGGTGCAGATGGTATTCAAACCCTCAGAAGAATACACAGATTTTGTTTGTGCTGCTATTGTCCTCTTGTCAAATGTACTTGAGATGTAAAATATTAACATTTACAAAACATAGAACATAAAACTTAGCAGTCATAAAGCCTTCAGAAGAACAACTGTTACACATTTGCTATAGTCATGTACTATTTTAAATAGTAATTTCCAGTATTCTTTGTTATTGGCACATTTGACTAAATTACCTCTTTAAATTTTTTTTAGGGCTTTGACTCTTTCTTCCCCAGAAGTTCGATTCCACATGGACAGTGAAACACATGATCCCATAGATCTGCAAACCAAGGAACTTCGGTATAGCATTTTTTTATGTGCAGTAGATACGATTTTGATTTTTAATATGTAGTATATGTAGTAATAAACCTTATTTATATCTAGAGTATGTAGTAAAGTTATGATTTCTGTGGGTTTTCTTGGCTTATGAAATATAAAACAGTAAAAATGACCTCAATTTTTCATTTTTCTTACATAAAACTGGGATTGCTATTATAGTAAAAATATTTTCCAATTTGAATTGGTTGTCTTAGTATATGGTATGTTAGAACTTGGCTAGTAATAATTACAATAAGTAAAAGGACATTGCTCTGATTTATTTCTTATGTATGGGGTATACTGTAATAGGATAAAATAGTGATTGAGACTATGGGTTTGAAGCCAGATTGCCTGGGTTTGAATTGTGCTTCCTCTGCTTAATTGATACAGTAATTCTGAATTCATTATTTCACCTCTCTGTACCTCAGTTTACTCATCTGTAAAATATGATTAGTAATGGTATCTCCCTTGGGTAGTGTTGTGAAGAGTATTCAAATTGCTGTTACTGTTATTTTTTTATTGGTTTAGTTAAGATTTAGGAAGCAGTGATTTTTTTGATTAATTCACAGAGATGAGGCCTCTTTTTTGTGTATTCTTTTTCTATACATTCTCAAATCATGCATTTTTACTTTTCTAGTAGATGACCAAGGGTTAAAAACCTGAGGGAAGTGTTCTCAGATCTGTTACTTAAGTACATATCATATATTTAGAGATAAAATAGTGCATAGTGTATACCTTAGGGGAAACTTAACTAATGTTACCACTAACAATGAGCCCAGTATTTGGAGTTTTTGTGGGAAATGTTGATTCTTGCTTTGCCAAGTGGAGCATCACTCATTTCTTACCAAGAGAAAGAAAACCACATTCCTAAGATATTGTCACTGTATTTTTTTTTTTTTGTATGCTGTATGGTAGGGTTACATTTCATTATTGTTCCATATGAGTATCCCATTATTGCAGCACCATTTGTTGAGTTTTTGTTTGTTTGTTTTGATTGTTTGTTTTGTATTTTGGGGAAGTGCATGGACTCAGAATCGAACTCGGGTCTCCTACATATCAGGCGAGAATTCTACCCTGCACCCCTGCTGTATTTTTAAAGCTATGAGCAAAGGTCTTCCTAATATTTACAAAATTAATTTACTTTAGAACCAAGTCAAGAAGTTAGTTTCAGGATACTACTATTAAAAATGGAAACATGAATGAAAGATTAATAATCCGTGTTCAGTGACTTGGGAGAAGGAAAGCACTGAATAGAAGGCAGAGTTTACTAAGCTTTAAATTAAGATTTAAACAGAATAATTGTACAGAGAATGAAAAGCAGCATCAGGTTGGTTAAGGTTTTTTTTTTAGTTATTTTTATTGACAAAACAACATGCAAACACAAACATTCATAACATACAGACATTCCATATACATGGTGTACAGTCAGTGGCTTACAGTATCATCAGAAAATTGTATATTCATCACCATGATCATTTTTTAAGAACGTTTGCATAACTCCAGAAAAAGAAATAAAAAGAAAAAAGAAAACATGCATACCATACCCCTTACCCCTCCATCTCATTGACCACTAGTATGTCCATCTACCCAATATATTTTTGGTTAAGAGTTTTAAAGTCATACTGCTTGGACTAGGATCCTGATAATAACTCTGACCTCAGGCAAGAGGATAATGTCACTCATCCTCAATACAGGGCTGTTGTATGGGAACATTTTTCATTATATACACACATACGTATACACATATATATATGTATATGTTTGAATGAAAGCTTTGCAATGTCTTGTCTACAATAAGCTCTCAGATTAGTAACTGTAAATATGATCTCTTCATTGCAGTGACTTATTGGTGAAAATTTTAATTTTTTAAGCCAAAATTTATATGACCTAAATGTCTTAGTAAACTTTACTTTTTGTGGACTTATTGTTAAATACCTGTTTGGATTTGAACCAATAAAAGGAGGTTGAAAATGCTTGTTAGTAGGTGATACATATTACTAGAGTTGGTAAAACTTTTATTTTCCTTGAGTGCAAATTGTAAAGTCTCCTCTAGCATGAGATTTGCTCGTTCAGTAAATGGACAGGAGTGGTTGTTGGCATAGTAGCTGAGGAATGAAAGAGCCACAAGTAATTAGAAATAACTTGCACACACACATATGAATGATTTCATAGGAAATCCTTCCATTACCTTGTTCATGGAAAAGGTAACATGTAAATGGATAATAAAGTAGAGAAGTCTCAGATTTTCTTTGCTTATTTAATTCTTTTTCCAATGGCAGAGAAACAAATTCCATGGTGGAAGAATTTATGTTACTTGCTAATATCTCTGTTGCAAAAAAAATTCACGAAGAATTTTCGGAACATGCTCTGCTTCGAAAACATCCTGCTCCTCCTCCATCAAATTATGAAATTCTTGTTAAGGCAGCCAAGTCCAAAGTAAGTTCCTATAATTTGAAAAATTTCTGTATTTGTGTTGTGATTTACCCATTACACTAAGTAGTTTATATTCACATCTCCATAAAAGCTTTATTGTTTCTCTAGACAAAAATACATATTTTTAAAAAATCTGATTTGGGTAAGGTCATCTCTTTCCACATTGAGGTCACTGCTTCATAAAATCCTTTAATGTTTTTTGCCACTCCCCTAAGGACAACTGAGCTAAAGGCAGATATCATTTATTATTTGCAGTTCCATGGACAGAATAAGCTCTTCCTTCTCTCTTTGCCATACACACATTCCTCATGTTGTGATTGCCTTATGGCTTCTATGAATTGCTTAATTTCTGAGATTTATAAATAATGTGTTTTGTTTTTCAATTCAATTAAGCCTTCTTTATGTAATGAGCTTAAGGAAGAAGTCTGTATACTGGGTTCATGGAAAAAGGAAAAATAGCTTGGTTCATAGACTTTTATTTAGGCATGCTTACACTTGAGGTAATTTGTGGCTTACATTGGTTTTCCTTGAAATCACTTGCTTAGGCTCCATCTTTCCTGGTCAGAAGACAGCTGGAAGTAATAGTGTTGATCTCAGAGCTTCATTCTGAATGGATGATGGCGGTCCATGATTTTGGCTCAGACCTTTATGGTTGGCCTACCGCTATCAGTTTCTCACTATTATATTCCAGTACGTATGCTGTAAATTAGAGGATTTTCTCTCGTTGTCTTGTTTCTTTCTAAGACCTGAGTAGAGAAAGGGGAGGATTCAAATATTTTTTACTCTCCTCTCTCTGTAGCTCAGTTCAATAAATCAGAATATTTTTCTCATTGAGTAGTAGAGTGATCAGTACAATTTTATGTGGTTCTAGCCTTTGTTACCACTTTGAAGGAAAGAAAACATCTGCATAGAAAATACCTACAGAGTCCATACATACATTGATTTTTTGGGGGTGTGTGTGCATGTTTGTATGTTTTTTGGGGGTGGTGGTGCATGGTCCAGGAATTGAACCTGGGTCTCCAGAATGAAAGGCGTGCCTTCTACCACTGAACCACCTGTGTACTCCTCATACATACTTTGATTTTAAGCTCAGTGTGGATGATTGAAAAGTATCTGGATATGGATGTGTTGTGCCCACGTGAGAAAAAATAATAAGAAACTAAAAAAGAGCCTTCTGCCTTCCCAACACTGAGAATCTTTGCTGCCATCCCATCTAATACAAATAAAAAGCATTTTAGTTCGTAATATATCAAAAGAATTTTTAACAGTGAATTTTTGTTGTTGTTAGTAATTAAACAGGTTTTTTTATGAACTTGTAAAGTCCCCATCCTTGGAAATATTTAAACAGAGGAATATAGATCACCTGTGACAAGGGTGTGGGAGAAGATACCTACAAAGGTGGGAAAGCGTAATGAATCATTGATTCCCCAAATCTGATTTGTCAGCAGAATCACTTGGGAACTCTGTAAAAATGCAGGTCTTAGGCATCCTTGAAGATAAATTAATTTAGGTCTAGATTTGGACCTTGGAATTTGTTTAGAAAAAGTTCTCCACAGTTGTGTGATTCTTACTCTATATTTTGTTTTTTTCCTTAAATTTTAAAACGAAGAGTCTTCCCAGATAATTTCAGTAATCAGGTTTGATGAACACTGAATTAGAAGACATTTAAGGATTCTTCCAACTTTAAAATCTTGTGATGAGTTGAGGAAGCTAGAATTACTATGCTAATATTTAATATACCATAAATACCATTTTATATACTGTTTTTTTCTGTATGTCAAGAAAATTTTATCAGTCTTTAATAATAAATATTTCAGAGGGAGTGATTAAAACATGATTTCCTCTCTTCTGTGGATCCACTAAGGACAAAAATTGAGTGGTTCTCAATTGAAGTGCATAAAAATAATCTGAATAGCTTTCCAAAAGTACAACTCTTTATGTCTCAGTTTGGAAAGAATGTAGGGTTGGGGGTGGGAAAGAAGCAGGAGTGGTATCAGAAGAAAGGACATTTAATCTGAAATCTAAAGGAAAAGCTATCTTCATAGTCTGTAAGGATCTAGGCTTTACCAAACAGCAATACCTACCACTAAATGTTTGGCACTGTTTACCAAAACCTAAATGTATGCCTGCCCTGTGACCTAGCAACCCCACACTTAGGATATACTCAAGAGAAGTAGGTGCATATATCTACCAAAAAACATGATAAGGTTGTTCTTAGCAGCTCTAATCATAGTAGCCAATAACCTAAATATTCAATAGGAGATTGGATAAATTCTTCATATAGTGGAATAATCCTTGGCAATAAACAGCAAAAAAGAGCCAAGCTACTGCTATATACAACTTGGATGAATCTCACAGACAATATTGAATGGGGTGGAGTGGGGGATGTAGTGTTGGTGAAGATGAGTAGAAATTGAGACCCTTGTGCGTTGCTGGTGTGAATGTAATCTGGTGCAGCTGCTGTGGAAAACAGTTTGGTCGTTTTCTAATAAGTTAAACATTGAATTATAATATGACCCAGCAGTTCCACCTCTTGGTATATATATATATATGCTCCAAAGTAATGAAAATAGGGTTCCAAACAGGTATTTGTATATTAGTGTTCTTAGCAGCATTGTTCATAGTGGACAAAAGGTAGAAACAACCAAAGTGTCCATCAGCATGTGAAGGGATAAACAAAATGTGGTATATACATAGAGAATATTATTCAGCTGTTAAAAAGTTCTGATATGTGCTACAACTACATGTGGATGAACCTTCAAAACATGCTGAATGAAAAAAGTCAGATGCAAAAGGGCAAATACTGTATAATTTCCATTTACATGAAACATCTAGAATAGATAAATTCATTGAGACAGAAAGTAGATTCAAGGTTAGCAGGGGCCGGGGAGAAGGGAATAGGGATTTACTGTTTTATGGGTACAGAGTTTCTTTTTGAGGTAATGAAAAAAATTTTGGTAATGGATAGTGTTGATGGTAGCACACAATTATGAATGTAATTGAGACACATAAAAATGGTTAACATGAGAATATTTTATGTTTATATATGTTACAACAATACTTTTTTTTAGAAATAGAGTTGTGTTTTATAAATCCATTCATATGAAATGAACAGGTCCAACCAGAGATAGAAGTTAGCATAGTCATTATCTCTCTCTGATGGGGACATTTGGTAAGGGGTTGTTTTTGGCTGAGAGCTTTACATGTAAGATAGGTGTACTTTACTGTAAGTATATTACACCTCAACTTTTAAAAATGTTATGAAAATAACAGTAGAAAAGCATCAAAGGGTTTTAAGCAAGGGCAAACAATTACTGGTGTAACGTGGAGATTGATTAGAGGAGGCAAGAACGGAAGTGGTGAGACCATGTAGGAGTTTACCGTATTGGCTTAATTGGGGAGACAGTGGTAGTCTGTACTAGGAAGTTGTCAGCTATGAGGATTAAGGGAAGTGGATGGACTAGGGAATTTTTAGGAGATAGAATTGTCAAGATTTCATGAATACAAAGGATTATGACTCCCAGGTTTCTGGCTTGCTAACTGGATGAATCACTTTGCCATTTTTAAGCTATAAGGGGTATTGAGATTGTTTTGGAGCAAGATTATATATTCATTTTTAGACATACTTGGTTTGAGTACATGTGGCTTAAATTCAAGCAGGAGATAACTAAGTAAAGAGGTTAGTTGTAACAAGTCAAGTTCATAAAAGTCATTTTGTCTGTGATGAAGCTTAGAAAGTATACAGTAGATTTATGGGCATTTGTTGGTGGCAGAAAGGAAAGATAAAGTGGGACTTGGGTAAATAAAAGGATAGATGAATTAACTATACTACAGTTTGTAATGTGATTGAGTATTAATGTAAGGCAAGTTTCTATACCTTTTTCCAGTACTTTTTTTCCAATAGTGAATTTTTTTTAATTACGCTGATCCAAACAATAATTTTTTTACCTCATTAAAACTCACTTCTAAAACTTTGACTTAACGTCTTCAGTTTTGCTTATCCTTCGGTACCTTTAAAAACATTAAAAATTTCTGAAACTTCATAGTTGCGCAAAACAGTTATTAGTTATAAATTCATTTTTAGTTCTTCTAAGTTAAAGATGAAAGGCATTAACATTGATTATCAGGTCAAAAACACTGTATTTGTCAATCTGGTTATAATTAAAAACATGGTGGAATTGATTTTCAAAATGTTTAATATTGTGCTTTTCTTTTTATTTGGAGAATTTGGAAATTAAGACTGATACAGCAAAGTCTCTAGCTGACTCTTTGGACCAGGCAGAATCTCCTGCTTTCCCATATCTAAACACTCTGTTAAGAATATTAGCCACTCGCTGTATGATGCAAGCTGTTTACTTCTGCTCTGGAATGGATAACGATTTTCATCATTATGGTTTAGCATCACCAATATACACACATTTTACTTCACCCATCAGAAGGTACTTTTATGAAATTAAAGCAGAAAGAAAAGAGTTAATTTTGAATTTAAAAAATGCATTTTGATGCTAACATATCATGGTTCTTATTTCTCCTTCATATATTTAGATATGCAGACATCATTGTTCATAGGTTGTTGGCAGTGGCTATTGGAGCAGACTGTACTTATCCAGAGTTGACAGACAAGCACAAGCTTGCAGATTTATGTAAAAATCTCAATTTCCGGCACAAAATGGCTCAGTATGCCCAGCGCGCATCTGTGGCATTTCATACCCAGGTATTTGCTTTCTACCAATATTGCTAGGAGAGGTGAAATTTTGTTTGTTTTTAATTTCATTTCAAAATATTTTAAGATTGTTTTTAATAATATTGTATGATGTTTTACAGTTATTTTTCAAAAGCAAAGGAATAATAAGTGAAGAAGCCTATATTCTCTTTGTAAGGAAGAATGCTATTGTGGTATTAATCCCAAAGTATGGCTTAGAAGGTACAGTCTTTTTTGAAGAAAAGGACAAACCAAAGCCACGGCTTACTTATGATGATGAGGTAGAGCATTTCTTATGTTTTTGTTTTGGTGTTTTCTGTACCCTACAAAATTAAATCTCTAAACACGTGCCAGAAAATCCACATTTAAATATGCTCCCTAACTTTCAGATTTTACTCACAATTTCTCACTTCAGCATATTTATCAACATGCATATGTTGTGATTTCTTTCTTTTATACCATGTAAACTTTTTCTCTCTAAGGAAAACTTGGATTAAGTTTTGCTGTAGGTGGACAGACAGATGGATTAAAGTAAAGGAATAAATGGCTGTTTATAGGAAAGAGGTTTTTTTAAACCTATTTACAATGTCTCTTATCTGACATATTCTTTACTCCCCTAACCTTACTAAATTACAACTCCGTGAGAATACTTAAGTGATAAACTCAACCTGTAGTACCTTTATGCTCTTCTAGCAGATCAGCAATTAACTTCACTAATTAATGGAGTGATAATCCTGAGATTAATGAATGTTTAACTTTAATAATGAACGTACATATGTTAAGAATGTTCATGTTTGTATGTTGTTTTGTCAATAAAAAAAACTTTAAAAAATGTAGTTATGCATATAAATCAGTCCTATTTAAGTGAGGCTACTAGATTAACTTTTATTTAATTATACTCTTTTATAAAAGAATATCTTGAAGTTTATCAATAATGAAGTTTTTTTTTAATTTAAATTTTTAAATGAACTAATTACTATAAAGATAAAATGTAAAGAATTGGAACAAAGCCACAGGTATAGGAAAGCAATTAAGAATGGTAATATGTGTTTGTTTAGATACCTTCACTTAAAATAGAAGATACAGTCTTCCGTATATTTGATAAAGTTAAAGTGAAAATCATGTTAGACTCTTCTAATCTTCAGCATCAGAAAATTCGAATGTCTCTGGTAGAACCACAGGTAAGACCAAGTTTATAATATGCATGCTGGGATGGAACAAGCAGAAGTACATATTTTGTGAAAGAGAGGGATTTGGACATTCGTTATTTCTATTTAATGTTAGAGGAGACCCTATAAGTGGTATGGAGGCCAAATACTTGCGTAGCAAATCCTATTTTCTTTCTCATTTCTCTTGGTCATGGAATCCCAGACATCTGGAATTTTTCTGAGGTCCCCTTGGTACCTATATCAGAGAGGTCGTTCCTATCTGCTACCTGGTCCTTTTTCTCTTTTTAACAGTTTTTTTTATTCTTTCTTTTTTTTTTTACATGGGCAGGCACCGGGAAATGAACCCGGGTTCTCTGGCATGGCAGGCAAGCATTCTTGCCTGCTGAGCCACCGTGGCCCGCCCTCTTTTAACAGTTTTGAAATTACAGTTGTACAGATTAAGATAAACTCTAGGGGTTTTGCCGAAGAGGCTGGTACTTAACCTTTGTCCTGCCCCAATCCAACAGAGACCTGTAATGATCTGTCAATCACAGGGCCTCTATTATAACAAATTGGAAGTGGGAAGGACTGGGATTGTTAAAAACATACTTCCCAAATGATATTCTTCTCACTTACTAAACCATGTCTACCTTTTACGTATCTGAACCAGTATTACTTTGTAGGTAAAACTTTTATTAACCCTCTTCTCCCCTCCTCGTGCATCCTTTTAAACTTGAAAGTGACAATAGGATAGGGAAGAAAGAGTTTGAGATTTATTTCTTAATGTATGCTTTTAATCACCTTACTTTTCCCCATTTGCATTATTTTAGATACCAGGAATAAGCATTCCTGCTGATATTTCAAACATGGATATTAATGAGCCACAGAAAAAGAAGAAGAAGCTTGGAAAATAGTGTGTCCAACAAGAAGATATAAAAGATTGGTTTCCATTTTTTTAAGAAAATCTTGAAAGAACACTTCTAAGCCTAAGAAGTGTGTGATACAGTTTGTTACTTTTAAGTGCATTTTAATAATTTAAAAAATTTGCATTTTTATTGAACTGTTGAGTGTGTCTGTCCCATTTTACTACTTCATTTCTGGATTGAACAGAACTATTTATGCAGAAAAATTCAATTGAAGATCCATCACTTAGTGACAGGATAGCAACTACAGGAATCTGTTAAAGATCATTTAAATGGAGCACTCATCTGCTCATTGAAGAGCAGATTAATTTTGCATAAGTAATTTGATTATTTAATATTGGTAGAAAAGAACTCATTTTTATGGTTTTGTGAGATTAAGGAGTAAAAAAGAACCTTTTTAGAAGAAACAATGTCTTTTATAAGTCTGGAAAGCTGTCACTTTGGTGTAGCAATTTTTAGACTTCAAGACAGTGAAGTCATGATCTGATGTTTAATGTCCATGCCATCTTTAATTTATATAACTTATGTTAAGTGTTTCCTTACTGTGTTAACAAGCCTCCCATAGTTTATTATTAGTGATCCTTGAGCAGCTGGTGTTCAGTGTGGTAATTATCATCCTTGACCTCTAGCTCAAATGGCTCTCCCCAAAATAAGGCATTAAGGTTCAAAGACTAAAAATGGCACCAAATGTCTATATCATGTTACTTGTGAAATATGAAGCAGGTCATTAATTTCTTTTTAAATTGCATGTATATATCATATTATGTAAAAAAGAAGTAATTTTGGAAGGACATTAATATCAGGGTTCTACAGAGAACAGAACCAATATGAGATGTATATGTAGATTTATTTTAAGAAATTGTCTCATGTAGTTGTGGGGACTGGCAAATTTGAAATCTGTAGGGCAGGTGGAGGGCTCAAACTCAGGCAGGACTGTATATTGCATTCTTGAGACAGAATTTCTTCTTTCTAGAATTGTCAGTTTTTGCTCTTAAAACCTCCAACTGATTGGATGAGGCTTTTTCACATTGTCAAGGGTAATCTCCTTTAGTTATAAAAGTCAACTGATTGTAGATGTTAACCAACTCTACAACATACCTTCATGACAACATTTAGATTAGTGTTTGATTAAATAACTTGATACTGTAACTTAGCCAAGTTGACACTTAAATTAACCATCACAATCCTTCCCTTGTCCACTTGGCACCCATAGACATCTCCTAAAACTATACGTGATATCCATAAAAAGACAATAACAAAGTCATACTTCCATCTTATATGGAAAAGGTAGTAGAAGAAGGCAGTTACAATTAGTAGCTATGACCATAACCAGTTTGCAGAAAAAAGAACTGTCAGCATTATGGGTATTTTTCTTATTTTGCAGCTATCGTGCATGGAACTGAAAATGCACTAACTCTTTCTTCAGAAGAGGCTGCAAAATCTGTGTATGACATTCACTTATCTTTTTGATATCCTATAAGTTAAATATTATCTTATGATGTAGTTTCTTTTTTAAATTTATTAATTAAAAAATTAACAACAAACGAACTAAAACATTAACATGTGATCATTCAGTTCTACATATATAATCAGTAATTCACAATATCATCACTTAGTTGCATATTCATCATTTCTTAGAACATTTGCATCAATTCAGAAAAAGAAAAAGACAACAGAAAAAGAAATAAAATGAAAACAGAAAAAAAGATTATACATACCATACCCCTTACCCCTCACTTTCATTGATCACTAGCATTTCAAATTAAATTTATTTTAACATTTGTTCCCCCAATTATTTGTTTTTATTCCATATGTTCTACTCGTCTGTTGACACGGTAGATAAAAGGAGCATCAGACACAAGGTTTTCACAATCACACAGTCACATTGTGAAAGCTATATCATTATTCAATCATCATCAAGAAACATG
>PVIY010056842.1:0-13146 GCA_004026745.1 Myrmecophaga tridactyla
TCTTGATTGGTTTACTGGAGTCCTATAAAAGAGGAAACATTTTGGAGAAAGAGATTCAGAGATAGCAGAGAATGCTGCAGCATCACGAAGCAGAGAGTCCACCAGCCAGAGACCTTTGGAGATGAAGAAGGAAAATGCCTCCCGGGGAGCTTCATGAAATAGGAAGCCAGGAGAAGAAGCTAGCAGATGATGCCGTGTTTGCCATGTGCCCTTCCAGATGAGAGAGAAGCCCTGACTGTGCTTGCCATGTGCCTTTCCACTTGAGAGAGAAACCCCGAATTTCATCAGCCTTCTTGAACAAAGGTATCTTTCCCTGAATGCCTTTGATTGGACATTTCTATAGACTTGTTTTAATTGGGACATTTCCTAGGCCTTAGAACTGTAAACTAGCAACTTATTAAATTCCTCTTTTCAAAAGCTGTTCTGTTTCTGGTATATTGCACTCACCAGCAGCTAGCAAACTAGAACAGGTTTAATAAAAGGGGAGTTATTTTGTTAGTTCTGCAGAGAAAAGGCAGCTAACTTTCCACTGAGGTTCTTTCTTATGTGGGAAGGCACAGGATGGTCTCTGCTGGCTTTCCCTCCAGGCCCCTGGGTTCCAACAACTTTCCCAGGGTGACTTCTTTCTGCATCTCCAAAGGCCTGGGCTGAGCTGCGAGTGCTGAGATGAGGAATGCCGAGCTGCTTAGGCTGTGCTACGTTGGCCTCTCTCTCATTTAAGCACCAGCCAATTAAGTCAAACATCATTCACTGCAGCAGGCCTGCCTCCTAGCCGACTGCAGATGTAATTAGCAACAGATGAGGTTCACACACCATTGGCTCAAGTCCACAGCAACAGAACTAGGTGCCTTCACCTGGCCAAGTTGACAACTGAATCTAACTACCACAAGGACTGACTGTAAAAATTCAGAAACAGCTAGCACAATACTACCTGATGGTAGCATAATAATATAAATACACTGAATGAAGTTGAATGTGAGTATGATTGAGGGAGATATGCTGGGGGCATGTATGAAACCAGAAGGAAAGATAAAAGGATAAAGACTGAGATGGTATCATTTAGGAATGCCTAGATAGTGGACAATGATGGTGATTAAATGTACAAATTAAAAAATGTTTTTGCATGAGGGAGAAAAAAATGGATGTCAATATTGCAGGGTGTTGAAAATAAACAGTATAAATAGACGGGAAGAGTAAAATCAATACAAGCTAGGATCTATCGTCAACAGTAACACTGTAATATGCTTCCACTGAATGTAACAAAGGCATGCCAAAACTAAATGTCAAAAGACAAGGGGCATGGGGAATGGGTATGGATTCTTTGTGGAAGAAAAGGAAATGTCTTCATATAGATTATGGTCCACTTAGGTTGGATTGCATGATGTGTGAATAAAACTGTTCAAAAATGAACAGAGAGAAACAGGTGCTAGGGAACATGCAGAGAAAGAGATGTACCTTTTCATTGTGGGTAGGAAAATGAGAGGTGCAGCCACTTCAGAGGGTAGAATGGTAGTTCCACAGTAGGCTAGGGGTGGGTTTGCCATATGATTCTGAAACTATGTTGCTCTGTATATACCTGGAGGAACTGAGTGTGGGGACAGGAACGGACATTTGCACACTGATGTTTATGGAGGCAGGGTGATCCACAATAGATGGAGGTGGCCTAAGGATACAACTACTTAGGAATGAAAGGTAGAACTATGGTGTATACACACAATGGACTACTGAGAAGCTGCAAGAAGGAATGAAGTTGTGAGACATGCTACTAGATGACTGAACCTTATTAAGAGCTGTATGTTGAATGAAATGTCAGATACAAAAAGACAAATATTATTATGCCACAATCATATGAACTAAGTAAAATATAAAAACTCAGTGAACTGAATTCGAGAACATAGGTTAATAGGTTGGAGGCTATTGTAAAGGGTCCTAGACTGTAGGCTCTTATGACAGTCACACATATCCAGGAGGTATAACTGTTATTTCTAAATTCTGATATATTGAGCTGTTTATTTATAACCTGATTATTCCCAGTACTTCGGGTATTTATGTGACACCTGAGACTTAGAGGTCTGAAGCTACAGAAGTCAGCAGTGCCCTAACAGGAGCAGTTTAAAAAGTTGAAAAGTGATCAAACTTCGACAAGAGATACGAATGAAGCTGATCTGGATGGGACTAAGGTAAATCAGAATACAGGGTAAAGGATGATATCGTCCATATTTTAAAACATCAACTTCTGTGTGAGACCAAAGGAAGAGATATTTTATTTGGTGCGAAATTTATATTTTGGGTAGTGCATTACTTAATTTAACTTGTTAAATTAACAAGTTGGTTAGTTTAGTTGAACACCATAAGCACATGGAAAACTTGAATAGGGCATGAGATTTTGTTGGTTTGTCCAGGTTAGTGTGATGCCCTGATATATCCCAGAGTAATCTGGGCAGTGAATAAAGTAGTATTTGCAAAATCCCCTTGGGGTACCTGAGAGAAAGGAGGAAATATTCAACTTCCCCATTTGGAGAATTTCTGATATTATCACATGTAAGAGGGACAACCAAATCAATTGGCTGAGCCCTCGATCTTGGTGTTTGCCCCTGTGAAACATTCCTCTAAAGGATAAGCTGAGTATATTTAAAATTAGGCCTAAGAGTCACCCCCAGAGAGCCTCTTTTGTTGCTCAGATGTGGCCTCTCTCTCTAAGCCAACTCAGCAGGTGAACTCACTGCTCTCCCTCCTATATGGGACATGACCCCCAGGGTGTTAAATCTCCCTGACAACATAGGATAGAAATCCCAGGATGAGCTGGGACCCAGCATCAAGGAATTGAAAAAGCCTTCTTGACCAAAAGGAGGAAGAGAGAAAGGAGACAAAATAAAATTTCAGTGACTGAGAGATTTCAAACAGAGTCAAGTGTTTATCCTGGAGGTTATTCTTCTGCTTTATATAGATATTCCTTTTAGTTCATGGTATATTAGAGTGGCTGAAGGGAAGTACCTGAAACTATTAAGCTGTGTTCCAATAGCCTTGATTCTTGAAGATGACTGTATAAAGATATAACTTTTATACTGTGACAGTGTAAGTGTGAAAACTTTGTGGCTGATGCTCCTTTCATCCAGGGTATGGACAGATGTGTAAGAAAATAGGGACAAAAAACAAATATATAATAGGGGGGACAGAGTAAAATAAATTGGGTAGATGGAAATACTAGTGGTCAATGAGAAAGAGGGGTAATGGGTATGGTCTATATGAGTTTTATCTTTTTTCTTCTTATTTCTTTTTCTGGAGTGATGCAAATGTTCAAAAAAATGATCCGTGTACAAAATTAGATTAGGAAAATATCACTGCAGTACTTTCTGTGGAAGCAAAATTCTGGAAACAATCTAAATGTCCATCAGAAGAGGACTGAATGAATAAATCTAAGTACATTAATAGAATGAAAAAAAATAACCATTAAAAAATCTACTAGGAGGTGGACTCCTGAAAAGGTGGAGTAAGGGCCTCTAAAATTCTCTTTCTTAAAAGAAATAAGAATACTGGGAAAATTATCAAAATCAATGTTTTCAGAATTATGTATATTAATCAAAGGTTTAGAACAGTCAAAGAAGCATTTACTCAAGAAAAAGTTTGAATGTCAGTAAGAACAATGAGTTCTGTGGCAAGTTAACTTGATGTGTTCCTATCCCTCTAGAGTAAGCTGAAAACCAGCTACTTCACAGTCATGGTAGATGTGAAATCAAAATCCTACCAGGCACTAGAATGGACAGTGCAGGTTTTGAGTGCTTCAGAAAGCCTCATGTTTACTACTGAGAATAGAACTGTCATAATTTGACCTGCCTGGCAGTTTCCTAGAAAATCCCTACTCAAAAAACTTACTATTTTACCTGACTCAGAGCTCTCTCAATGGGAAAAGCCCTATCCCCAGAGTGTTAGTAGAAAAATATCAGCAGCAATTTTTAACACTGCAGATGCCTAAGGCACCAATCCAACAACAGCACTCAAACAAGAGACTGGTCGACACACTTAAAAGAGATATCTGAGTCCAAACAATGGAACATGATTCAGCCATAAAAGAAAATGAAATTCTAATATGTACTACAACATGGAAGAACCTTGGAAAATTATACTATGAAAAAAAGACAAACAAAAAAGGCTATATATTGAATTTTTCCATTTATGTACAATGTTCAGATAGGTAAATACATAGAAATAAAGTAGATTAGTGGTTACCAGAGATTGGTGGGAAAGAGAACAAGGAATGGCTGCTAATGAGTATGGGGTTTCTTTGGGGGGTATGAAAATAACTAAATATATAAAGAACAGATAACTTAAACAGAGTATGGGAATGATGTCTCATTGAGTAGAGAATAACAATGCAGAGACACAAAAAGCATAAAAAGAAATCAAATGGAATCTTTGAAGTTGAAAAGTACAATAACAAATGAAAAACTCCCTATAGGGGTTCAATAGCATACCTAATCAGGTAGAAGAAAGAATCAACAATTGTGAACATAGGTCAATTGAGATGATCAAATCTGAGAAATAAAGGAAAAAGAATGAAGAAAAATGAACAGAGCATTAGAGACTTGTGGGATAACATCAATCATGCCAACGTATACATAATGGATGTCCCAAAAAAGAGAGAAGGGGATGGAAACAATATTTGAAACAATAATGGCCAAACCCTTCCAAAATTTTATTTAAAAATTAATCTATACATCTAAGAAGTTCAATAGACTCCAAGTGGGATTACCTCAAGGAAATCAATACCAGGACATATCATAGTCAACATGTTGAAAGAGAGAATCTTGAAAGCAGCAAGGGAAAAACAACTCATTCTGAGTGGAGACTCAGCATCAAGGGATTGAGAAAAACCCTAGAATGAGCTGAGACTCAGCATCAAAGGATTGAGAAAACCTTCTCGACGAAAAGGGGGAAGAGTGAAATGAGACAAAGTGTCAATGGCTGAGAGATTCCAAACAGAGTCGAGAGGTGATCCTGGAGGTTATTCTCACAAATTAAATAGATACCACCTTTTTATTTAAGTTACATTGGAGAGGCTGGAGGGAAGTGCCTGAAAATGTAGAGCTGTGTTCCAGTAGCCATGTTTCTTGATGATGATTGTATAATGATATAGCTTTCACAATGAGACTGTGTGATTATGAAAACCTTGTGTCTGATGCTCCTTTTATCTATCAGTTCAACAGACGAGTAGAACATATGGAATAAAAATAAATAATAGAGGGAACTAATGTTAAAATAAATTAAGTTTGAAATGCTAGTGATCAATGAAAGGGAGGGGTAAGGGGTATGGTATGTATAATTTTTTTCTGTTTTTGTTTTATTTCTTTTTCTGTTGTCTTTTTATTTCTTTTTTCTGAATTGATGCAAATGTTCTAAGAAATGATCATGATGATGAATATGCAACTATGTGATGATATTGTGAGTTACTGATTATATATGTAGACCAGAATGATCAAAATAGGAATGTCTGCATTTATATGGGGTTTTTTTGTATTTTAAAAAATTAAAATAATAAAAAAGAAGTTATATCACAGAAATAAATAAAGTTTATCCTTGTAAACTGTACATAGTTGGATCATGTTTTTAAAATCCATTCTGTCAAACTCTTCCTTGTGATTGGAGTTTTTAATTCATTCACATTTAATATAATTACTGATAAAAAGGGACTCACATCTGCCATTTTGCTATTTGTTTTTTGCGTTTTATGTCCTTTTTTGTTCCTTTCATTACTGTCTTCTTTTCTGTTAAACATTTTGTAGTATACCATTTTAATTCTCTTGATGCTCCACTAATTATATTTTTTGAGTAATTCCTCTTCAGCCTTGCATTCCAGATGCTCATTAGAAGATATCAACCTTACACGCTACTGAGTTGTCTATTATACTGTATTTATACACTTTATATTTTCTGTCACAAAACATATTGTGACATCTTTGCTATTCAATTGCCAAAAACTTAAATAATGGAGTATTTATAGAATTAGGAAAGGTAATGGATCAGTACATCTACTTTGGAAATCTATTTGGCAGTATCAACTAAAGTTGAACATAAGCTTAACCTAAGACAGAAATTCTACTCCTTTATATATACCCAACAGAAATAAGTGTGCATATTGTTACAAAAGATCATATACATGAATATATACAGCAGCATTATACATAATAGCCAAATACTGTACACCATCCAACAGTCATCAACCTTAGAAAGAATAAATAAATTATGGTATACCCACACAATGGAATACTACACACCAATGAAAGAAAGAACAAACCGCTGCTACATACATTAATGAATCTTACAATCACAATGTTGAGTAAAATAAACTAGGCACAATGAGTACTTACTAGGATTCCACTCATATAAAGTTCAAAAACAGTTGAGACTAATCTATGATGCTGTAAGTCAGGAACATAGATTCCTTTAGGATGTGGTAACTGAAGGTAATAGTGGGGTGAGGCTTCTGAGAGGTTGGCAGTATTCTGGGTTTTTCATTTCGTTTTGTTTTGTTTTTGTCTAGGTGCTGGTTACATAAGTATATTTAGTTTATGAAATTTCATCAAGCTGTACAATGATTTCTATGCTGTTCTACATGTTATAATTTGATAAAAATAAATCAGAATATTATATAGAGAATGTTTCTCCATCTGTCTTCTGACAGAGAAAGAGAAAAGGGTACATTCGAGGTCAATGGAACAACACATACAAAAGTTCTGCAATGTGAAGGACCATGCTATGTTTTTAGAATGGTGACTGGTTCAGTGGGATAGGACCACAGAGTATATCCACAGGGAAGGCAGAGAGGTAGAACAAGCCTTTTATTTCTGGAATAGCATGAAAATATTTAATGAAATATAAAATTATTGCTTAAATGCATTTCTAACAGAGCTTTTACTTAAATGTCCCAGAAGTACCTCAAACTTGGATACTATGGAACAAACCATCCCTAGCCTGATACTGCACCCATACAGTAAAACTTGCTTAGCCTGATACTGCACCCATACAGTAAAACTTGCTTTTCCTTTGGTATTCCCTCTCTCAGTTAGTGGCACCATTCTCTACTCTATTGTCAAATAAAAAATCTTGGGAGTCATCTTTAATTCCTTCTTCTCTCCCATAACTAATCAATAACGAAATTTTGATGCCACCTCATGTATTTTATATATTTAGAATCCATCTCTCTTCACCTCAATGCCTATTATCTTAGTTTAGGCTTTCCTCCTCCTTTCATTTGAACTATTACAAAAGCTAATAGATTTCCTGTCCCTAGACTCTCCTCTCTTCTAGCATATCCTCTACATTGTTGTAGCATGATATTTTTAAGCATCAAAATCCTTAGCATATCTTATACTGTCTTTCACAATCTTTCTGACTCTACAGCCCTTGTCTCCTCCAAACAAAGCTACTCTTCTAAACAGCACCCCTAGCTGGCTACATGATGATTTTCATTATATTTCCATTATGCCTTGAAATTCCTTTCATATTCAGTACATGTAGAATTCTAGAAATTACAGAGATAATATACCTGAAAACTGGTTTTTGTTTGTTTGTTTGTTTTTTTAGCCACTCCTCCTAACCCCTCTAAACTCCTCCCTAAGAGGAATGAATAAGTATATGACTGGCCAGATTTCAGGACACTGACTGGGTCCCATTTATTAGAGGTCAGGGTCATTATGTATTAAAATACCAGTATGTGGTTGTGGTTAGTACTTTCTTCTCTTTTTTTTTTTTTTTTTAACTTGGGCAGGCACCGGGAATCGAACCTGGGTCCTCTGGCATGGCAGGCAAGCATTCTTACCTGCTGAGCCACCATGGCCCACCCTCTTCTCTTTTCTTGATAAAGCTTATCTGTTTTCTTCTGTAACAATGTAGTGAGCTGTGTGTAAGCCCTTGGAATTTCAGTCTAGATTTAGGTAGAGGAATAGGGTTACATAGGCTTCTCTTTAACCATAAGATCCAGCCTGATTCACCACAGTTCTCTGAATAGGGTAACAACCCTGTCTCACAGGTATTATTTTGTGTCTTTTTACCATTTTATCTTGTTTGAATCTTCCTCAGGAACTTTGCAGAGAGGACAGCTCTGCTCCAAGGTAGGAATTAGCTTTTCCTTGTCTTCTGGGCCCAATACCATAAAATTCTACTATTATTTATAAAGGTGTACATGCATACAAAAAAAATTTGCCTCAGGACTTTATGTCCCCAAATAAGCTTTATCACTAGCATTGTGTCTGCCTCTGTTTTTGACAAATCAAGACTACTCTTGGAAATCTGCCATCACTGACACTGTTGAGAAGCATTTGTGAGGGTGCATGGGTGGTTCAGTGGTAGAATGCTCACCCTCCATGAGGGAGACCTGAGTTCAATTCCCAAACCGTGCACCCCCCCCAAAAGAAAGCATTTGTGAGTGTCCACAGCCTAGGTCCTAGAGGAATTCCCTGCATTGGGCACATTTTTAAATACATTGGCCAAATATTAATGAAGATAAATCTAATAACTTTAAAAATAAACAGGAAGAAGCAACTTCATAGGAAAGAAATCCATTTTATAACTGTATATTCTAAGTACTCTCTGAAAGCAAGGTTTGAAAACAGCAACAATGGTTTAAGAAAGATCCATTTTCCAAAAGAAACAGAAAGCTAAGGAATACTCAATAACAGGTACAATCCCTTGACAATTTCCATGGGACTAATTTCTACACCAAGTGACCACCTGAGAGGATTTGGTCATATATCTGTACTCCAGTACTAATTTTTTCATTTTAGTCATGAGATTGACTTATATTCAGATGGCTATTATTATTTTTAAAAGATGCTGATGAGTTATTTCTCTTCTCATTCTATAACAAGTAGAGAATTCAAAGCAGATTGAACAGGGTTAAACAGCAAGGTAAGGATTCAGCCTGTATAAATAGCCAAACATCTGGAAAGTAAAGGCTTTCAGACCCTAAAATCACTAAGACAAAGCAAGAAAGTTTCCAACTGCCTTCCCTAGAAATTTGTGGAGACTGTTAGCCACTCTTCTGAGATGGCTTATGGAGAGACTAAGTAAAATCCACAAATAGTGTCAGCCTCTTGTTTTAGGATAATCCTTCCTAAATATAGATTCCTGCAACTTAAATGTTTTACCATGATACACACACACACAAGCACACATACATACATACATCAATCTATTTACCTATCCTTCTATTTCATCCTAACACATACACACACACACACACACACACACACACACACACACACACGTGTGTGTGTGTAACTATATGGATGTGCCAGTTGGAAAGTACCATGTACCCCAGAAAAGCCATGTCTCAATCCTGATTCAATCTTGTGGATGCAGCTGTTTATTTTAATCCTGATTCAATGTGTATGTTGGAAATCTTCTACTACATTATCTCCATGGAAATGTGACTCACCCAATTATGGTGTGACCTTTGATTAGGTGGAGATGTGACTCCACCCATTCCAGGTGTGTCCTGATTAGTTTACTGGAATACTTTCAATGAGGAAACATTTTGGAGAGAGCAAGAAACAACAGAAATGACAGAACCTACAGAAATGACAGAAGTCTCAGAGAGAGAAGATGTAGATGCTTGGAGAACAGTTGTTTCAGAGAACTGAGACACGGATGTTTGGAGATGCTTGGAGCCCAGCAGGAATCACCATAAGATGCTGAGCAAGCCACTACCAGGAGAGAGCCAAGAGAAGCCAAGAGATGGAAGCCAGCCCTGGAGAAGCAAAGTGAGGAACCCCCATAGGAATAGAGGCTGAAAGCAATGGAGCCTAGGAGCAAGGGACCAGCAGATGTCAGCCACATGACTTCCCAGCTCACAGAGGTGTTCCAGACCCATCACACTTTCCTGAGTGCAGGTAAGTTCTTGTTGGGGCCTTAATTTGGACACTTTCACTTCCTTAGAACTGTAAACTTATAACTTATTAAATTTCCCTTTTTAAAAGCCCTTCCAGTTCTGGAATATGGCATTCCAGCAGCTTGCAAACTAACACAATGGAATTATTGATGTTCAACCACTTTTGACCGACAAAAAATGGCAATTTCATATGCTTCAACTACCAACTATAAACATATCCTTCCAATTCAGTCTGAAAGGCTAACTATGCCCTTATCTTCTCCAAGGCAGAAAGAACCCTTTCAGTGCTGGCCAGGAGTTCTTGACAGAGTAGGAAAGAAGGCCCTGGTCTGAGCTTACTGCCCCTGGTGCTTGAATGCCTGTCTGACCTCCCTCAGCCACCCTCCCAGGATATACACACACAGCCACAGCCTCAGTATGCCTGTAAGCTTGCCAGGCTAGGCCTGAACTGCTGGCTTTCCAGAGTCTGCCACCATGCAGTAGGAAAAACTTAATAACAAATAAAAACTTATTCTTATACGACCTCCTGCCATTTTCATCAGGCCAGACATTACTGAGATTAGAGGCAGGAAATGGATTTTTAGACCAACTCCTATGGTATTTTCCATAATTGAAGGGACCTCCCTTACTTGAAAAGCAAATGATAAAGATGTTTAATATCTCCTCCAATCCTCTACTGACCTCTGACATTAAGCTAATAGATTTTTAAAAACATTTCTTCATTATAAACAGATTTTACAATTTATCCACAGTTTCACTTAAAATAGATATTGATACAGTAACTAAAAACAATAAGCTTATAAAGTACTTAAAGTAATTAACATGGTAAAATGTACTTGACTATCTAAATGTTTTCTTGTACAACAGAAGAAACTGAGAAATCTGATCTGAATCCTAGCCTAATACTAACCAATTTTGTGACTCTGGGCAGGTCACACCTGTAATCTGAGCATAGTGGTTAAACGCATAGATTCTGGAACCACTATACTTGTATGACTTTGAACAAATTAATTAATTCCTTTATGCCTTAGTTTCCCATCTGCAAAGTGGGGACAAGAAGAGTGCCTATTTTCTAAGGTCAAATGAAGAGTGCATAGCTTAATTCATGTAAAACATTTATAAAAGTAGGTGGTTATGTTAAGTGCTAAATAAATGTGAGCTATTGTTATGTCCAATAATTTTACTGGGCAAAGGGAATGAATGACATGTTCTGATCAAACAGTCTAATTAACCAATAATTACTATGACTATCACCAAGGGTTATTACTTTTTAAATCATAATTAAAATGGAAGAAAATTTTTAAAAAAGAATTTCATAGAACAGTTGAGGAGTTGCACACCCCTACTTTGGCTACAGGCTAGGAGAGACAACTCTCTCAGTCCTGCAGCTACAGAACCCACACAGGGACCTGGGAGCCAGCAGACTCATTTTATACAGATACATCAAAAACGATCCTACAAAGAAAAGCCCAAGGCCAGATGGTTTCAAAGGCAAATTTTATGAAACATTCCAAAAACAACTAACACCAATCCTGCTCAAATTTTTCCAAAAAAATGAGGAAAAAAGAATTCTACTTAATTCATTTTATGTAGCTAATATCATTTTAATACCAAAACCAGGTAAAGATGCTATAAGAAAGGAAAACTACAGGGCAATCTCCCTAATGAACATAGATGCAAAAATTCTGAACAAAATATTAGCAAATCAAATCCAACAACACATTAAAAGAATTATACACCATGACCAAGTGGGGTTTATACCAGAAATGCAAAGGTGGTTCAACACAAGAAAATCAATCAATGTAATACAGCATATTAACAAATCAAAAGGCAAAAATCACATGATCATCTCAATTGATGCTGAAAAAGTATTCAAAAAATTCAACATCCTTTTCTGATAAAAACACTTCAAAAGGTAGGACTCAAAGGCAACTTTGTCTATACGAAAAAGAGGATATATGAAAAAATCACAACCAACATTGCACTCAATGGTGAGAGACTGAAAGCCTTCCCACTATGACAGGCAATGAGACAAGGGTGCCCTCGGTCACCCCTATTATTCAACATTGTATTAGGATTTCTAGCTAGAGTGATTAGTCAGAAAAAAAGAAATAAAAGGCATCCATATCAGAAAAGAAGACCTAAAACTTTTATTATTTGCAAATGAGATAATACTATACTTGGAAAATCCTGAGAAATTCATAACAAAGCTTCTTAAGCTAATGAACAAATTCAGCAAAGTGGAGGGATATAAGACAAATGTGCAAAAATCAGTAATGTTTATAATGTTTATACAAGCAATGACCAAACTAAGGAGACAAGGGAAAAATTATATTCAAAATAGCAATTAAAAGAATCAAAAATCTAGGAATAAGCTTAACCAAGGATGTAAAGGACCTGTACAGAGAAAACTACATAAAATTGTTAAAATAAATCAAAATAGGTGGAAAGACAGTCCCTGCTCATGCTTAGGAAGGGTGAATATAGTTAAGTTGTTAATTTTATCCAAATTGATCTACAGATTCAAAACCATACCAATCAAAATTCCAACAACCTACTTTGAAGACATGGAAAAGCTAGTTATCGAGACCTCGAATAGCTAAAAATATCCTTAAAAAGGAAGAATGAAGTGGACAGATTAACACTTCCAGAATTTAAAACTTATTATAAAGCCACAGTGGTCAAAATACCATGGGACTGGCATAAAGGCAGAAGTACTGAACAACAGAATCAAGTCAGCAATGCAGAAACAGACCACCAAATCTACAGTCAACTGATCTTCGACAAGGCCCCCAAATGCACTGAACTGGGACAAAAAAGTATTTTGAATAAATAGGCATGGAAGAACAGGATATCAATAGCCAAAAGAATGAAAGAGGACCCATACATTAGACACTATACAAAAATTAACTCAAAGTGGATACAAAGACCTAAATATAAGAACCAGTATCATAAAACTCCTAGAAGAAATCAGGGAAACATCTTCAAGACCTAATAATAGGAGGTAGCTTCATAAACTCTACACTCAAAGCACAAGCAACAAAAGAAAAATAGATAAATCGTTGTTCTAGTTTGCTAGCTGCCGGAATGCAACACACCAGAGACGGATTGGCTTTTAATAAAAGGGGATTTATTTTGTTGGTTCTTCAGAGGAAAGGCAGCTAACTTTCCACTGAGGCTCTTTCTTACGTGGAAGGCACAGGATGGTCTCTGCTGGTCTTCTCTCCAGGCCCCTGGGTTCCAACAGCTTTCCCCGGGGT
>PVIY010056843.1:0-13144 GCA_004026745.1 Myrmecophaga tridactyla
CAGAAGGCAGACTGGGGGGGAAGTGTGGGTGCCTGAAACATGAGGGGGGGATTATATGCCAGGGGATGGGTCATAGTGAGTGAGAGGATGTGGCATAGGTGCATGGGGGCAGGTATGTGGATGAAGTGCAGGATTCACGGGGATCAAGGCTTGGGATTCTGGACACAGAGGATGGGTGCGCATGTGTGCATGGGGGTGGGCACTGGAGGTGCAGGGGTCGGGGCACAGGGGTGTGGGTTGCGGGGTGAGGGCAGGGAGCAGGGGTGGGCAGTCAGGACATAGATGTGCATGTGCATCCTTTGTCTTTAATATAAATCCCACACATTGAAATATGCATGTACATTTCCTCTTTTCTATTCTTGGGTAGAGACAGAAAACAGCAACTTAAAATAAGCTGTCATATTCTTGGCAATCAGAGGCAAAAGTCAGAAATTCTGGTCTGAGTTTAATAGCCTGAGGTTTACAAAGGTAAGACCAATTACTCGAGTCAAGAAGGACTAGGCATCGGTTCTCAGGGTGGATCATGGTGGCACCACAATAATGTGTGTAGTAACGATGGAGACATTGCTGACATAGAGAAGGATAGACCTGCTTTCACCATCTTGAAAGCTAACCGTGCACTAGATTTATGAACAAGGCATTTAAGTCCTTGGCTTCGCACTTTGACTTGTGTTTCACACTCTAGTTCTTAGTTTTTTTAATGAGCTTACTAAAATTATCAACTGCTTAAATTTGTTCCTATAAACACTATGTGCCCTATAAAGTTAAAATGCTCCACTGAGCACCCTCAACTTTTAAGAAAACTGGATGCTTCTGAGGAGTTCCACATTCCTCTGAATCCGAAATCAATCTCTCAGTTAACTAATTAAAGGGATAGCTTTCACAATAAATTTCAAGCTTGGCAGTAAGAGACTTTTACATTCCAACAAACCAACCTATATCAGAATTTACCAGGATACAATATTTAGCCAAAAGTTTCCTGGGTGGGGGTGGGGGGATCATTAAAAGGAAAGAGGTAGAAAACTTGAAATCAAAATTTTTGTTAAAAGAAAATAAATTTAAACTCCCTTATTATAGGAAGGGACCTTGGAATGTGCACAAAATGGAAGTACTCTTTTTGAGACATCAAGAAATTTTCCAGAGTTATATGAAAAAACTGTAACACCAATTTTCCTTGGAGATTCCCAAGCATAAAATATGAAGTATGCTTAAATATGAATAAATTCAATACTGTAGTAATTTTATTTTGTGAAAATAAGAAATGCAACACCTTAAGGTATCAAAAAAGCTAATATTTACACAAATTTGATATTAGTCCTATTTTCCTTCATTTTATGCCTATGGGAGTTTGTATTTAGGATCAAACATCAATATTGAATTTTGACTGTCTACTAGTCACTTTTCCAGTAACTAGAAATACAACAAGCAAGACAGAAAAGGATCCTGCTCTCGTAGGACTTATATTCTAAGGAAAAATAGTTAAGAAAAGTTTGAATAATGAAGTGCTATGAAGAAAACAACACAGGGGTGACATGATAGAGAGTGATGGGAGACTCCTTTAGTTGGATGGTCAAAGAAGCCCTTTTTGAGGTTGTGGTGTTTGAGTGAGAAGAAAGAACAAGCCATTTATTGTTGTAGGTAAAGAATATTCCAGACTGAGGAACCAGTGCAAAGGACTTATGACAGAAACCATTTAGCATTGGGGGGATTATAACAAGGTACTACATGAACCAGTGAGTAGGGTGAGAGTGGACCTGAAGAGGTCGGGAAAGCAGGCAGGACTAGACCTTGCAGGGCCTCAACAGTGGGCTGCTTGGAAGTGTTAAACCCACTGTCTAGAGTTATTGGCATTCAGTAATTTTCAGTTTTCACGGTGTGAATTCTCCCACCCTGGCCAACTGCAACCTAACAATCTTTAAGCCAGCTCACAAAATTCCTGAAAATTTAATCATCTAGTGTGAGCCAATTCCAGCACGCCACTAAGAGCAGAGTAAGATCATTGGATTGCCCTTGTTTGAGGAAAACGCCAACAGATTTTTAACTCGGTTTTCACCCCTCTGGCATCCATACAAAATCCATTCTCTATTTCTCAGAAGTTAAAATCATGCATGAACAAATCCAGCTCCTCTCTACCTCCTCCAGAGACAGGAGTTTACCTGACCCTGAACAGTGGATTTGGAAACCAAAACTACGTATGCCAAGCCCCAACCCTTCCAGGAACTCTCTTTCAGACCTGTGTGACCACACACAGGGAGTATGTGGACCTGTTCACACACGCAGGAAAATGCTTGGAGCTGGCTTTGCCCAGTAAGGAGTAAGCCTGCAATTCTGGAGGCCAAGTAAATTCATGGTTCAGAATTCGCAAGTACAATGTGGGCTCACAACAAAGACACATTCTCCAATCATCATTACAGTTCAAGGTGACACTATCATCTCCAACTCTCTATTTCTTGTATGAACTTCTCACTTCTAAACTCAGTGGAGTAACAAACTGGGTGCCATTTTTTTTATCCTTAAATACCCAACATTAATTGTAGGAGCAAAATGGATTTTAGCATGAAAATGATCTGATCTGACTTATATTTTACATAAGCCGAATGTGGTACACAGAATGACAGAGAAGATGCTTTAGATAAGGTGATGAGAAAATTTCTCTCTACATGTTTAAACAGAGACTGTAGCATGACAAGAAATCAGGACCGAACAGATCAGGGAACAGTGTTCCTGGCAGAGAGATAAAGATCTTCTTGTGGGACAGAGCTTGGTAAATTCTAGAAATTGAGAGAAGGTCAGTCTGAAAAGGAGTGAGGGAAAGAGTAGTGCCTAATGAGGTAAGAGCGATGGAGGGTCAGATCTTCCAGGACCTTGAAGGGGCTGTGTTAGAGTAATTGGCACCTGTGAGCACACTGGAAAAAAAAGCACTTCTTCTGAGCAAAAGAATTAGAAAAAAAAAATGCCTCTGTGGGCAGGAAAATTAGCAAAAGTTTTTCCTTTCTCTCTGCTGACATAATCCTAGGTCCCAGAGCAAAGCTTGAGTGGTGACAAGTTGATTGAAAGATTAGAAACTGTACAACCAACCCTATGGAAAGAAGTGGGCCTTCATTATAGGGGCTAGAGAAAGTGACTTAAGAGTTTATGTAGGTGATTGAAATAACAGAGTATACTGGATAAAAATACCAACTTGCTTGAATTTTCTTTTGGGTTCTTCTGCTCTAACTAGATATCAACCTTCTCTGTGTCTCCATTTCCCTATCTGTAGACTAGCAATACAATAGTGCCAACTGATATCATAGGGATGCATTAATAATAAATGAATAATATAGATAAAGCACTTAGAATAATGCCTGACATAAAGCATGAGCTTTACACATGATGGCTAAGGTTATTATCTGAATTATATGTTTAAATATCTTCTGGCTGTTATGTTGAGGGTAAACATTAGTGAACAAAAAGTAGAAGTGGGGAGACTAATGAGGAGTTTATTGCATTAAACCAAGTGAAAGATGATGGTATTTGGACAAAGGTGATATTCATGGAGATACATATATGTGATGTTGAAAGTGAGTAGCAGAAATCATATCTTTCATTTTATCCCTGAATATTTCATGTGTAACTCAAAAAGATAAGAAATCTCTTTTAATACCTTAAAATATTAACAGTAATTCCTTACTGAAATCAAATATCATATCAAGGTCCCAATATACTCAATTGTTTCATATTTTTTTATGAAAATATTTTGCATCAACTAAAGATACAAAAAAAAAAGTCCATATATGTTACAGTTTGTTGGCACCTGACTTACCTTCTTTTATCTACAAGTGTTTCCCCCCAATTATTATCTCTCTCTTTCCTCTTACTTTATTTTGTAAAGAAAACAAAGAATACTTCTTTAGCTTATCCTTCAGTCTGGATTTTGCTAATTGCATCCTCATAGTATCATTCAACTGTTTTTTGTTTCCATGTATCTCCTGTAAATCACTAATTTCAGTTACATTCTTGATCAATTCTCACTTAGTTTTTTTCCCAAGAATTTGTCATCAGAGTTTATATTTCCATCAAAAGGTATAGATAAATATATATGCACAGACACACATGTATAACATATCAGTTTTCATGATGTGGCCTATTTTGTTACCCGTCTTTTTTGCTCTTCAGTAGTTACTTAGGAAAATATGATGGTAATAATATATACGAGTTATTAAATATGCACAATGGGTTTTTAAGCTTGAAGTTAGTTTGGATAGATATAAAAATTATGAAATCTCATATTTTCTTTTTGGGGTTACATTAACTTCTGACATAAAACATAGTTGAGGGTGGGCTACAGTGGCTCAGCAGGCAGAGTTCTTCCCTGCCATGCCAGAAACCAGGGTTTGATTCCCGGGACTCTCTGCCCATGTTAAAAAAAAAAAAATTATTGTTGAGAAGTCTGATGACAATTGGATTTATTTCCCTTAGTAACTTTGTTTTTCCTCTGGACACAAAGGGATTTCTTTTCCTTTTCCTTTTTGTTTCTTTAAAATCTTACAATTTTGCTAGACTATATTTTGGAATACCTGATCCAACTGGATTTTTTCAGATATGTAATGTGCCATTTTAATATATGGTTTTGTCTTTAATTCTAGAAAATATACTTTAATATAATAGTTGTCATTTGTTCTGTTGCATTGTTTTCTTTTTCTTTGGAGACAGCTAGCATATATATAGAATTCTTCCTTACTTATCTTCTCTAGCACTTCCTCTTCAATGTTTTTCTCTTCCTTCCTTTTTTACTTTCTCTTTCCCTCTTTTATTTCTCTTAAGATACTTTTCTGGAGTCTTTATTTGCTCTTCGTTAGTTTAGACTTCATCTCTGAAGTGGCTTTTTCTTTTATTTCCAATTGTTTCCTGAGGAACTTCTGAAATTTTCTCTCCAATCACTTCACTTCCCATTAGTTCTAGTTATGATTTTGCTGCTCTTTCAAGTATCTATTACTTTTCATTTGTGTAGGTTTGTTTTTAAATATTATTTCACAGTATTTGTTTTGTGGACACAGATCCTGACATTCTGCTCTATACTCTCTCACTCTCTGTCTCTCTCTCACACACCCCATCTCTTATTATTTTTGAGTGTTCAAAAACATCAGTTGCTCTTTCTGAAATCTTCCTCTGCTGTTTCCTCCCCTGATTTTATCCAGCGCTTCTCTTCTCCCTTATTGTCCATGTTCTGCTCTATTTTAGGCTTTGCTTGCAGCAGTTTCTCCGTATTTCATCATTTTGTCCTGGAAAGGAGCTTTGACTTATTGCTGGGGCCTGGACTGCTCCAGCGCTGTCTAACCGTGGACAGAGAACACTCTCTCTCACTCATGAATTAGAAAAAGCAAGTTTCTCTCCCAGGTTCTGCTGCTATTTTCAGACTGGCCCAAACACTATTGGAATTTGGGAATTTCCTGGCTTTTGGCTTTGTCAGAAGTCTTTTAGCCTTTTGTCTGTTACTGCACACAGTCACTGATATCTCACAGGCTTCTCTGTTCCTGTCAGCAACTTACCCATGCCTCCGCCAGCTTGTATTTTGAGGGATATGGCAATACCTTCTATGTAGGAGATTTGATAAATATACCCCAAACCCCAAGTCTTCCAATGAAGTCATTTCTAACCCTCACAACCATTCAGAGAGGCAAGAAGAAACCTTTTACCTATTGTACGTATGGAATCGTTAAAGCTTGGAGAAGTTAAGAATACCAAACAAATTCTCAAAAAACAGAAAAGAATTTGAACTGAGTTTTATCTGACCTCCAAATCCATGTTCTTTCCAATAAAAATATATTGTTCCTCTTAGCATTTGGAGCAGAGCTGCTCAGTTCATTGGTATGAAGGGAAGGGGGATGGCTAAAAAGAGATACACTAAATAATGTGTGAGGAGATCATAAAATAAAGCTGTGAATTCTGTATACATTCACTCTGTCTCTCTGTCTCACATACACACACACCCTCACACAACCTTACTGTCATACCTGATAATTTGATAAAAACTGAACATACAAGAGTCTAGTTCTAGTTCTAATGGTTACCTGAAATGAGTTTTTTGTACTCTTAAGTAAGTGGTCACATTATCTTCTTAGTTTCACAACTCTTGAGCTCCATCTCCTATTATTTTTGAGTGTTCAAAGTCACAGAGGCTGAACTCAACTTCCTTGGATGATAAGAGACTCTAAGCATGAGATATTCTACCTCAAAATACTATTTCATCTCAAACTACTAATTTTTTTTAGTAATTAAAATAGATTTCTCTCTGGAAAAGTTTACACATTGTCCTGAGCAGACCTAGGGATGCAGTGCACAATCACATAATGTTTCTTTTAGGAGTGTGTCTTAGACTTCTAGAACTGCCATAACAAAGCACCATAAACTGGAATGCCTTACAATGACAGACATTTAATGTCTCACTGTTGTGAACACTAAAGTCTGAAATCATCATGTCAATGGGGCCACATACCTCTTAAACTTGTAGGAAAGAAACTTTCCACGCTTTTCTCCCCACTCCTGGCTTCTGGCAGTGGCTTGCCATCAATCCATTCACTGCCTCAGTTATCATAAGGCTTCTCCTCTCTCTCTCTGTCTGTGTCAAAATTTCCTCTCTCTAAGGCAAGAACACAAGTCATATTTGGTTTAATGGCCTGCCACACTTCAGTATAACCTCATTTTCACTTGCCTAATTCCATCTGAGGTACTGGGGAGTTAGACTTCAACCGATCTTTTTAGGGCCAGAATTCAATCCATAACAGATTGTGATTTGATTCTTTCACCAGGTAAATTCACTACTTCTGGCGTTCAAGTTCAGTGAGTTTATGCTAAGCTGGGTACAGGTCTAAGGGGATAGATAAGGTTTAAGGGAAGATAGACAATGTTCTGAATTACTTTGTGGAAGAAAAGGAGGCTGATTGGATCCCTCAGATAACTAAGGAGAATCACACAAACCATACTTGAGAGAACCACATACTAAATTTCCTCTACTCTGATGATAAGCCAAAGTGATACTGTTCATCAGGACATGAGTTACCCAGAAAGTCTACCAAGTCACAAGTTGTAAAAAATTATCTGTGTATTTTGCTCAATTCCCTTTTAGTTTAAAAAAAAAAAAGAGGGAGATTCTGGAACATATTTTGGCCACTTCAGTACATTTCCATTAATATTAGTTTATTTATATTTAATTTGTTAGAAGTTCAATACTTCCCTTGTATATACCTGAAACATTAGTAGCATTTTAATAAATAATACCTAAAAATTATTAAAGATCATTCAAAATGTATAAGTGATTTAATTACATAGCACAATTCTTTCCTGTTTCCCTAAAATGAAATAGACTATTTTACCTAAGAGAAAACTCAAACTTTGATACATTCACATTATAATTTGTGTCTTTGGTTCTTTCTGCCCTGTTATTGTTAAAAGTACATTGACAAAAAAATATATAAATAAATAAATAAATAAATAAAAAGTACATTGGCACCCTCTTAGAACTTGTGTCACAGAGTATTGGTTAAGCTTTTTAGCACTTTATCCTGTCTTTTCTCTGAACCACCTTTTATTAAGCAAAATTAACTCCTCTCTGCTTCTACCCCCACCACATAGCATCATGCAAATACCCATTTTATAATAATGAATAATTATTTACTCAATCATAAGCTCTTCTCCAAAGTATACTCACCTAATCATTGCTATACCCTTAGCATCTATTCTAATTCCTGTCACAGGGAAGCCACTCACTTGTATTTGACATCATTTCAATTTATCTTATTACGGCAAAAATGTTCTTGGATGGGGTGCTTTTTTTCATTCCTTGAGTCAGACCTCTCCTCTGAACTTCAGTTGTCTATTTGACATCTCCACTTCAATGTCTCATTATTTGCCTCAAAAAAAAGCATTATTCTCTTACTCATTATCCCTTGCAACCCGTCCTTTGAATTTGAATAAATAGCACCGTACTCTGTAAAAACCTGGGGATTAGCGCTTGTGTTTTCCTCAACCAAGCACCTACACTTTCTGTAAGTCCAAATAGTTCTGATATCAAAATAAACTGAATCCATTAGTAGCTGCATCACATGGGTTCATACCACCATCATCTTTCTCCTGGACTATGGCCATAGCCTCCTAAGTGGTCCTTCTTTTCATCTTTTATCTCCTCATCTATTCTCTTCGAGCAATAAGAAAGATCCTTTAAACTGTAAATAAGATCATAGCATCCTCTTTTATAAAATTATTTCTAAAAATTATTTCTTAAAATACTACCTTTTCATATCTCTGACTTTAAATTCCTACTTACTTAACACAAAGTATAAGGAAGACTGCCAGGATTAGCAAATAATAAAAAAAGATGCCAAGTTAAATTTCAATTTGAATTTCAGAGAGACAATGAATAATTTTTGGGGGGTAAATACATTTAGAATAAATATTCCCATACTATATTTGGGACATACTTATACAAAGAATATCATCTATTTTAAATTCAGATTTAACTGGACATGCACATTTTATTTGAGGTTGTAAGACCTAGTAAGATCTAGCCTCTGTATGATTTTCTAACTGTATTTGGTAGTTTTCTCTTCTTTATTTACTATGCACAATTCACAAGAACATTCTGACAGTTCCTAGAACATGCTAAGTTCTTTCGTACCACAGTGGTTCTGCAGTTTGTCCCCTCTGTCTGTAACATTTTCCCCTGGTTTCTTTTGTGCGAGGCTCTTTCTATTCATTCAACTATCAACTTAAATGTCATCTCTCAAAGAGGCCCTCTCTGACCACCTTGTATAAATGTGTTCTCTTTTCTCTATCAGATTGCTCAGTTTATTTTGTTATATTACCCATTACAGTATTACAATTTGACAATTATTTTTGTTTGCTTATAATCTGATCAGTTGTTCATATTTGTATTACCTATTTTTCCCACCAGTATCACCCTTATCTACTTTGTACATGATCAGTACTTAAAAATATTTGTTAAGTCAATGAGAAAAGGAAAGAGGGAGGTCAACTCACAAAGATTTTGGCTTGATGTCTGTAATCAGAATTTGATTAGAGCTTAAGGGCAGTTTTTTTTTTAATTTATGCAATTTTATTGAGATATATTCATATACCATATAATTATACAAAGCCTATAATCATCAGTGGTTCACAGTATCATATAGATGTGCATTCATCACCACAATCAATTTTAGACATTTTCAATATCCCCCAAAAAAGAGAAAGAACACACAGAACATCCCATACCTTTTATGCCCCCTAATATTTTTTTTGTCTTGATTTTCTTATTCATCTGCCAAACACTGGATAAAGATAAAGGGAGTGTCAGCCACAAGGCTTTCACAATCACATGCTCACACCATGTAAGTTATATAGTTACATAATCATCATCAAGAATCAAGGCTACATTATTACAGTTCCACAGTTTCAGGTATTTCATTCTAGCTATTCGAATACACTACAAACTGAAAAATGAGTATTTACATAATACATATGAATAATCTCAAGACTACTCTGTCAATTCTATTTCAAGTCTCTTAGCCACTGAAACTTTTTTTCATTTCTTTTCTGCCTCTGGGTCAGAAGGCTTTCTCAATCCCACAATGCTAGGGCCAGGCTCATCCCTGGGAGTTACGCCTCACACAGAGGGGAGGGTAGTGAGTTTATTTTCAGAGTGGGCTTAGAGAGAGGGGCCACATCTGAGCAACGAAAGAGGTTCTCTGGGGGGTGATTCTCAGGCATAATTATAAGTAGGATTAGCTTCTCATTTGCAGGAATAAGTTCCACAGGGGCAAGCTCCAAGATCAAATTAAATTTGGAGTCCCTCAGATAATTAAAAAAATATATATGGATAAAAAATAAATAAATAGTAGGGGGGATAAAAGATAAAAATAATTTGGGTAGTTTGAAATACTAGTGGTCAATGAGAGGGAGGGGTAAGGGGTATGGAATGTATGAGGTTTTTTCTTTTTCCTTTTTTATTTCTTTTTTGTAGAGTGATGCAAGTATTCTAAAAATTATCATGGTGATGAATATACAACTATGTGATGATATTGTGAGCCATTGATTGTACACCATGTATGTACTGTATATGTGTGAAGATTTGCCAATAAATATATATATATATTTTTTTTTAATTTGAAGTTCTTAATGTTTGAGAGAATATAAGGAATTTCCCTGGGGAGGAAGTTTAATATTTCCACATTTTCCCCAGTTCCTCAAGAGGACTTTGCAAATACTTTTTTATTTTCTGCCCAAATCACTCTAGGATGTACTGGGGTATTACATTAACGTGAACAAAGTAACAAGGTTTCATTCCCTATTCAAGGTCCCATGTAATTATTTGAATAAACTGACCATACAGGTTAAATTAGATAGTATATGTGCTGGTTTGAAAGGATGTATGGACCCTAGAAAAGCCATGTTTTAATCAAAATCCCATTTCATAAAGGCAGAATAATCCCTTTTCAATACTGTATGTTTGAAACTGTAATCAGATCATCTCCCTGGAGATGTGATTTAATCAAGAGTTGTTGTTAAACTGGATTAGTTGATGACATGTCTCCACCCATTTGGGTGGGTGGGTCTTGGTAAGTTTTTGGCGTTCTATAAGAAAGGAAACATTTTGGAAAATGAAGAGATTCTGAGAGAGCAAAGAATGCCACAGCCCCACAAAGCAGAGAGTCCACAAGCCAGCGACCTTTGGAGATGAAGAAGGAAAATGCCTCCCGGGTTGCTTCATGAAACTGGAAGCCAGGAGAGAAGAAGCTAGCAGATGACACCATGTTCACCAAGTGCCCTTCCAGATGAGAAGGAACCCTGACTGTGTTCACCATGTGCCCTTCCACTTAAGAGAGAAACCCTGAACTTCAAGGAACCAAGGTATCTTTCCCTGGATGCCTTAGATTGGAGATTTCTATAGACTTGTTTTAGTTGGGACATTTTCTCGGCCTTAGAACTATAAACTAGCAACTTATTAAATTCCCCCTTTTAAAAGCCATTCTGTTTCTGGTATTTTGCATTCCAGCAGCTAGCAAACTAGAACAGTGTGCTACAGAAAATATAAATTTTGTACCAAATAAACTCTCTTCCTTTGGTCTCACACAGAAGTTGAGATTTTAAAATACAGTCAATATCATCTTTTTATCCTGTAGTCAAAGGCAGGATTTTGAGTCTGGGGTTTGAAATCGCAGCTCTTATGCGTTGTGTAACTATGACCAAAGTACTCAACTTTTAAAGCTTTATTTCCTCATTATTAAAAATGTTAGTTATTACTATCATTTCTTGCTGTTGATATTCTATAAACAACCAAACTTACCACCGAGTCTTTTAGGCACTATGCAGATCCTTGGCACATTCAACAAAGTTTAAATTTGGAAGGATGAGGAAAATAAATAAGTTTAACAACAGTGATTTAAGTAAGAATAAGGTGGATAAGAGGGCTACAGTTTTTCCTTCCACCAAGCTTCTGCATAGGCAAGAAACAAAGAACAAGTCAAGGCAGATATGAAAGCTCTTATCAGACACCTGAACTAGATTCCTCCAGGAATCCTAGGGGGTTGCATGAATTATGTATATAGATTATATATATATATATATATATATATATATATATATATAATTACCCTATTTTCTACCTCTTCTAGTTGTATCCTTAATCTATAACTGAAATTGAGTATAGCAGGTCTTGAGCAAGACAGTAACCAAATGGCACAAATATTTTAGGATAGCTAGTATCTGTGTATCTGATTTCCACTAACTCACTACAAACCCGTAGGATAGTGTTTCTAAGGTAGAACATCTGAGGTTTAACAAATATCTGTGTTAGTCAACATGATATGCTCTTGAATAAGATGAAAAGGACAGATACACATTAAGTAAACTGTAGGTCATTTTGAATCCATTCTTTCTCAATTCTGTTCAAAACAGATAAGCCTCAGAATCCAGATGCTTTTGTATAATCTCAAAGTTAAATAAACTGCTTTTGCAGATACAGTTATTGATTTTAAGAACACTCTTCCTGCACAAGAGGATATGTATAAAAATAAACAAATAAATGGTGCCATTATGTAAGGCTAATTGTTGGAGAAACGTGGGATTTGAAAATCAATCTTTTTTTTCCCCAGAATGGAAGGAAATGAAAAGCTTTTAAAACCATCCAAACTATTTTTGGTCTCTTAAACCAAAACACAAATGGAATTGTTCATTTCTATTGAATTAAAAATAAAGCCTCTGGGATGAGGAATGATACATCAACTTTCTGCACAAAATGCATATTTTTACCATTAGATATACTGTCACAAATATGATGCCATTGTAACTGAAATCAAGTTTCAGATATTCTGCCAAATGCACTTTTAGTCATGCAAATACTGTCCTTTTAAAACATACATTTATAACCTGCTCTGAAAAAGTTATTCAAAGAATTTTTTCTTTTTTTTTTTAGGTTCACTGTTTGTATAGCAAGCTCATCTAAGGAATATTATTGAGCTAAACAAATACATGCTTTCATTTGACTAGCCACTGCCAATTTATGCTACAACCTCTAAAGTCTGATTTTTACCAAATTTACCTGGGAGAGAAATGAGACAATAGCAATGGGTGATTTGGCCTTGATTAATCAAACATTTGCTGGTTTTCAAAGTTCTCTCATAATCAAATGTTTAAACACGGTCAAATAATGTAAGTAGAAACAAAATACAGAGTGAACTTTAAAGCAGCAGTTAAAAAGAGATGTGAATCCAGCTCATTATTAACTGAATATCTGAGCACACAATACTTTATACATACTCTTCAAATTATACCCTTAATGTCTATGTAAGATAGTCATAATTGCCTAGGAAATTCAGTCAAGGCTATCCAGTTAGATAATATTGGATAGATAATAGTAATCAAGTGGCTTGGAAGCATTTTCAGTGGTGTAGGTTTATAATCAAGTTATAGCTCTTAAAGCTTGCACAATAAGAATAACTCATACATCAATATATCTGTTTGTTATTAGTCCATGACTGTATTGGTTAGGGTTCTCTAGAGAAACAGAATCAACAGGGAACACTCGCAAATATAAAATTTACAAAAGTGTCTCACATGACCGCAGGAACGCAGAGTCCAAAATCCACAGGGCAGGCTGTGAAGCCAACGATTC
>PVIY010056844.1:0-13148 GCA_004026745.1 Myrmecophaga tridactyla
ATTATTTAAATTACCTTTAGTGTTACTCTTCAATTTTGTGCCCTCCACTAGACCTCCCTCTCCTGTCTTTTTTTTTTTTTCAGCCGCAGAACTCCTTTTAGTATTTTTTGTAGGGCTGGTCACTTTTTTGACAAATTCTTTCAGGACTTCTTTCTCTGTGAAATTTTAATCTCTCCCTCAATTTTGAAGGACAATTTGACTGCGTACAGAATTCTTGGCTGGAAGTCTTTCTCTTTCAGGATCTTGAATATATCATACCACTGCCTTCTGACCCGCAGGGTGCTAGTTAAGTAGTCTGAACTCAGTCTTATTTGGTTTCCCTTGTATGTAGTAGATTGCTTTTCTCTTGCCACTTTCAGGATTTTCTTCTTCTCTTCAACATTTGACGGACTTTTTAGTATGTGCCTTCGGGAAGGCCTATTTGGATTTATTCAGTTTGGATTTCTTTGAGCTTCTTTAACTTGTATATTTTTGTCCTTTATGAGGGTTGGTAAGTTTTCCCCCATTATATCCTCAACTACTCTTCCTAGCTCTTTACTCCTCTCTTCTCCTTCTGGGACACCAATGATTTTTATATTTGTGCTCTTTGTTTTGTCTATCATTTCCCTGAATTCCCATTCAATTTTTTCCATCTTTTTTGCCATTTGCTGTTTTGAGTTTTCGAAGTCAATGATCTTGTCCTCTATATCACTTATTCTTTCTTCTGTCTCATCAAATCTGATGTTGTGTGCCTCTAGTATGTTTTTTATTTGTCAGCAGAGTCTTTAATCTGCATGATTTCCACTATTTTTCTATTTATTCTTTCAAATTCCTTTTTATGCTCTTCTACTTCTTCTTGATCTCCTTTATGCCATTTGCTATCCCACTTATTTTATTAAGTAGAGTTGTATGAACATCTTTGTTGTTCCAATGTCTGTGTCTCCTCTGGTGTTTTAATTTGGTCATTAGGCAGGGCTTTATCTGTCTGCATTGTGATATGCCTAGTGATCTTCTGCTGTCTTTGTGGCATATAAATGTCTTGATTGATTTACTTTGAAAGTTGATTTCTTTCAGTAGTCTAAAGCCTTGTGTTTGCAGGATGGTTGTATAGCAGGGAGCAGGGCAGGGGGTAGAGCACTCAGTGTGGTGATTTGTTTCAGGGCAGGTATGGGCACAGGTTGGGGATATTACATTGATGCTTGTGAACATGGGTGCCCAACAGCCATGGAGGATGTATCTGTGCCAGTATACCGGTCTGAAGGGCATAACCCTGGTATGTGCTGTAAGGCATGGGGCCCTATGTGTGTAGAGCTGTGGCAGCAGGTTGGGCTTCGTGGATTGGTGACAGCTGTGACCTGGCTGTGCTGGTCTGCACTTTCTCAGAGCTGGGAAGTGCAGCTGAGGTCTGTGTGCATGCGTGGTTCTAGAACTGCTGGTTCCCAGAGCTGAATGACATGATTGGGGGGCCGTGCAAATGCAAGGGCTTGTGAGTGTCATAAACAGATATGCTGAGCTGCAGGGTGATGCTACGTGACACTGTGAACAGATGTGGGGGTAGCTTAGGTCTGGAGGTTAGTGCCCGCAACCTTTATGCACTGGCAATAGCCTGTAGGGAACAAGGAGGGGGAGGTAGTGCTCGGGAGGGGTGCAGGAGAGGTGGGTTGGGCTGCACTTGGGGTGGGGGCATGGGGCAGGTAAGTGCACTGGAGGCTGGTGGGGTGGGGGCACCTGGAGTTTGGGGAACAGGAGCAGATGATGGGGTTCAGGTGCATGGGGTGTGGGTTGGGTCACGGGGCTGTGCTGGTGAGGGTAGCATGCCCAAGGAACACAGTTTGGCTTACTTCCTACTCTCTGGTTCCCGTCTGTGCACTCCCACAGGATCTGCACCTCCGCGTCAGGCTCCACTTTCCTGCCTCTCAATTCCTTGGCCTCTGCAACCAGGGCTGCCACATGTGGTGCAGAAGGCTCTTCCAGGTCAGCCACACTCATGAATTGCAGCCTCAGTCTCCCTCCTGTTCTTTCTCTGATTTTTCTGTGGAGAGGGCTAATGTTGAGGGACTCTGTCAGCCATCTTTCCAGAAGTCAACATACTTGTATCTTTGCATATGAGATGAGTGTTTTCTAAACAGTATGTAGTTATGCTTTGTTAATCCATTCTGCCAATCTCTACCTTTTGACTGCCGAGTTGAATCTATTTACACTTAAAGTTAACTGCTGATAATGCTCAACTTTCTTCTGCTATTTTGTTGTTTGGTCTTTGTTAATCTGATACATTTTTTCATCCTCAACTATTCTATTAATGCCTAGTTTCATATTTATTTGATGTTGTATGGTATATAATTTTGAGTCCTTTCTCTTTTCCTTCTGTATATATATATATGTTTTAGATATTTTCTTTGTGGTTACCATGGGGCTAACATTTAACTTCTTAAATTGTAACAATTACATTTGATTTGATACCAACTTAATTTCAATAGCAAGCACAAACACTGTTCTGATAGCCCTGTCCCTCCATCTCTTTTGTTGCACTTGTTGCAAATTGTATCTCTATGAATCGTGTGTCTGAAACCACTGGTTTATCATTGCTTTCTATATATTTGCATTTACAACCTGTAACAAGTGAAAAGTGGAGTTACATACCAAAAATACAAAACAACAGTATTGGCATTTATAATTACCCAAATTGTTACCTTTACTGGAGATCTTTATTTCTTTATGCCACTTTGATCCACTATCTAGTGCTCTTTTCTTTTAGTATGCAAACTCTCCTTATACTTTCTTGTAGGGCAGACATGACAATGATGAACTCCTTCAGCATTTGTTTATCTGTAAGTGTCTTAATCCCTCATTTTTGACAAACAGTATTACCATACATAAAATTATTAGTTAGCAATTATTGTTTTCAGCACTTTGAATATTGTGTTGCACTGCTTTCTTGCCTCAGTGTTTCCTGATGAGATACTGGCACTTATTCTTATTGGTGTTCCCTTGGATATAACATGTTTGCTTTTTTCTGGCAGCTTTCAGAACTCTCTCCTTTTTGTTGGCATATGTTTAGGCATGAGTCTTTTCAGGTTAATCTGTTTGGGGGTTGTTGGGACTCTTCAATGTGGCTATTCGTTTTTTGCTGTTGTTAAATTTGGGAAGTTTTCTGCTACTAGTCTTTGAATATTCCTTTTTTTCCCTTTTTTTCTTCTCCTTCTGGGACTCCCATAATGTATATATTGGTGCACTTGATGTTGTCCCACAGGTGTCTCAGAGTCTGTTTCCTTTTATTTTTTGCATTCTTTTTTGTTTCTGCTCCTCAGCCTGATTCATTTCAATGTGATTTCACTGATTCTATCATCTGCCAGCTCTAATCTTCTATTGAAACTCTCTAGGGAATTTTTAATTTCAGTTATTGTGGTCTTCAACTCCCTTTGGTTCTTTAAAAAATTTTCTATCTCTTTATTGATATTCTTATATTGTTTATGAATTTTTCTGATATCCTTTAGTTCTTTCTCTGTGTTTTGCTTTATTTCCTTGGGCATACTGAAGATCTTTTTAAGCTGTCGATTGCCATGTTCAGAGATTGGTCTTCTTTACTGATATTTCCTGAATTTGTATCATTTTCTTCATGGTCCATCATTTACTGTGTCTTTGTTTTGTAATCTTTCTTGCATACTGTACATTGCAGTATGTTAAAGTGTTAAGTCTGTGATGTAGTCCCTGAGCTGAGTCTTCCTTAAGTATGTATCCATCTAGTTATAATGCAAAGATTTTCTTCAGCTTCAGGTACTATCAAAAACAAACCAATGGCACAAAACACCTTATACTACCTTTGCAAATTGGCTCAGCATTGGTTGGTGCTTTTTTTCATAGTTTAGCCCTACTATCAAGAATATCAGCCTTGGAGTGAAAGCGAAGTACAGTTTCTCTCCATTTTTCTGAGCCTGCATATTGTTCTGGGCTAGGACTTGTTCCTGGTCTTAGAATTTCCCCATATTTACAGGAATTTGAATGCTCCCGTTATTTCCTGTGAAATAGACCCCCTTTCCAGATGCTTTGACTTAATAGTTCCTTACACTGCTTCTGCCTGCAGGGCAAGTTCTGGGAGGGTGAACTAGAGATGTACTTCTGGTTCAATCTTTCATGCTGCCACCTGCTAGATTGGCACCAACATTTAGGCACCCTAGCATACACCTCTCCTGTCATTTTATAAGCTGTACTTCTTTGATTTGGCACTTGCCCATTTATTAAAACTCTTTAACTGTTTTTATAGTTTTGAGAAAAATGTTGCTGTCAGTTTTTCTTAGGTTTTCAAAGGTTCTGTTAGGGAACATCACCCTTGAGCACCTTATACCACCATCTTGGACTAGAAGTCCATGTAGTACATATTCCACCTTCTTCATCTCTCTGTTAGCAATTATGTGAGCAAACATGAAGGAAAATGGAAATGGTGGAGGGAGACATAGGCAAACAAACCATTATGTCTCCTGGGGGAGGGCGGTAACAGCAATCAAAATAATAACAATGAGACTCATTGTAACTAACATTTACTGAGAACTTTATAGGTGACAGGAGCTAGACTAGCTGTAGAACTGGTTCTCATTATAATCATGCAAAGACACCATTACTATTCACTTCTTATAGTTGAGAAACCTTTGCCGCACAGATCTTAAGTAATTATTAGCATGGAAACAAACGAAGAACACCCAAATGAGAACAAGTAAAGGTGATTTATTCAGAGCTTGCTATGCCAAATTCACTTGGATTTGGCAGAGATTCAAAAGCAGGCAGAGGAGTGAGAATGCTTTCTAGTGGAAAACAAGGGAAGGCTCCAGATATGCCCTGATTTGAAGTTGTTGGCATGGAAAAGGTGGATGTGGGCTAACTAAGAGTGGGACAAAGCCAGACACAATATAATCTCGATTTTGTGACTCTGATAAAGATGACAATGTCTAGGCTCAGATGAGATGATTGAGTTGCTTTGAATAATAGGTCAAGAAGTGATCAGCTCCTAGATGGAAAGTGAATGCAACTTCCTCTGATATTTTGCTCTAATATGATCTGGATGAAGATTTTGAGGACAGTTGGGGAAAGTGGTGCTCTTCTGCCCACATTACCTTCCCACCTTCCCCCTTCTTTTCTCCCTTCTTTTCTCTCTTTTTCTTTCTCTCCTTCTCTGCCAATCTTTCTCTATTCTTGTTTTCTTCCCTTCTCCCTTCCCTAAAAATAAAAAATAAATAAAATAAAAAATTAAATAGAAATAAGGCATCCTGTGTGATTAGTTAGAGGAGCATGTTTGGCTTTCTCCTGTTGGTCCTACATTGGAAGTAGGAGTCAAAATCTGGGCAGCTGGGGGTAACTGACCAAGTTCTACCAATTTTGGGTCAATTGTTATAGGGATTATAGTCTGACTTCCATTTTTATATATGGTCTGGACATTTGTGTATTTGTATATTCAACTTCTCATTAACCTTTATCAGATGGGTTAATAGTAGACCTACAATAGAAATTCAGATATTCTGAATCTATGGGATAGTTTTTCCTTGCTACAACTCTCATTGTAAAACCAGAGGTCAGAGCCTGATGATGTCTTAGTCTCTCACCCTGTTCTGTGATGGTGGGGATGGGACACCCCCACTGAGGCAGTGCTCTCAAAGTAGCTTGGTCTGTTTTTTCCTAGTAAGCCCCCAGTGTAAGTAAGTGGCTGTGCAATGAAATTAGAAGTAGAGGTAGACAGTGAAAGTTTCAGAGTGGTAGTCTGGTATATGGTGAAACTCAGATCTCCTCAGTATATGCAAGTGATACACATCATTACAACAAAATAGGCAGAAGCACTAACATCAAAATAACTTGAGGGTTTGGACCTCTTGTTCTTATGGTGAGTTGCTGCTTCCATAGATTACAATTAGGAAACTATAATAATGAAATTTGCATTATTAACTGCAGATTAGAGACAAGAAATTCCTTATCAGACACTATTAAAGGAAGGGAGCTCTCTTTTGTGTAACATTCCAGCAATGTTTATATATGCAATAGTTAAGTTGTGATTTAGGTAGTAAAGGGGAGGAAGTCTAGCTTGGAAGCATGTTCTCCTGCAACATACTTTGTGTTTTGTGCAAATAGCCATTAATGATTAGGCTGGTAACTGAATTGGTCTACAGAAGTTGGCTGATGTCAGGTGGGCCTGAGGGGCAGCCTGGGTAAGGCTGTCTGAAGTCCAAGTTGTCAGAGATGAGTGGTGAGGCCTAGGGGAAACCAGGCAAGACACTTTTTTTTCTGGGGCTGTAGAAGACATCCTGTTTAAAGGAAGGAGTTAGAAGGGCAGAGCAAACTGGGAGGATTTGGGTTTATGTCCTCTGCAAAAAACATGAGCTTGTCCTCTGCCCCATCCCAAACCACTTGTTGGCCACCGTTTCCTCTGCAGGTGCTATATTAGATTCCTTTGTCTGCCATAACAAAATGTCATACATTTGGTGGCTTAAGACAACAGAACTCTATTTTCTCACAGTTCTGGAAGTCTGAAATGAAGATGTCAGTAGGGCTATGCTCCCTCCAAAGGCACTAGGGGAGGATTCTCACCCCTTCCTATGTTTCCTCATTCTAAGCACTTTGGCCGCATCTGTCCAACCTGTTCGAAGCTTCATGATCTCATCACCTCTTCCTTTTTCGTGTCCTTTATCTTATGTGTCTTATAAATTCACCCAGGTAATCCAGGATGATTTTATCACAATATCTTTAACAATCACATCTGCATCAACCTTTCTCCAAAATGTCACATTTTCAGGTTCTGGGGAATAGAACATAGGCATTTCTTTTTGAGGTTCACCATTCAATCCACTACATTTGTCAGGAGACTAAGGGAATTATGAAGACCTCCATCTTTAAAAAATTTTTTTAACGTTTTTTGTTCTCTGTGTCACATAAACTGAATTTGAATATGGCATTTAGTGGCAGGGAAAGCCAACTTTCAGGCCGTTATCAGCTGCAGCCACACTCCTGGGTAATCTTTTGGTGGCTCTCTCCACTCTCTCGGTCTTCCCAGTCACATCCACATCCATGGCTCCATCTTCTACTGTGCATGCTCTTCATTCTGGGTGGGTAAATTAGATTTGATATTAAGAATGCAAGCAACTCCGGAGAACATTTAATTCATGTGGGTTCCAAGGGTTTGGCATGATCCTAAGGACTCTCTTTCTATCCTAGATTCATGCCAGGGGTTATCTGTTGCAGCCTCAACCCAGATAGAGCCTCAGAATTCTCAGGCCAGTGCTGTTAGCAGCTGTCACCATAAATCAGAGTTAGTATGTGGAATGAACTTTCTTTGAAGTCTCTAATCCCAAATAAACCCTCATTTTAGAGATGAGGAAACTGAGGTTTAGATGGGATGAGAGAATTAAGAAAAGCCAAACTACCTCATTAGTACTCTATCCAACTGGTGTCTCGGTGCTTCTTTCCTATCTAAAAAAAATCAGACTGCCAATACTTGGATTTCCAAATTATGATTTTTCTCACCTCCAAAACACCTAGGCATAGACTGGATTTTATTTTTATTTTTTTACAGTTCTCTTCCCTACACAGACACATGGAGCCTGTCTTCCTACCAACATGACGTATGGCATACTATACAGCCATTCTGCTCTGCAGCTTTTGGGCCCCATCTGCTAGACCATATAAAACAAAATTTATATTTAGTGGAATTTTGGAGAAATCATCATGGCCTATGTTGCGTATCATTTGTCAGGAAAACAAGCATATGTTGGCAATTTTGCTCCTGATTCTTGGCTCAATTTGCAATGTAGGGGCATGAGGGGGACTCTATTCCAGGTGTCCTGTGCCCCTGCCAGAGTTCTGCCCCTACCACCTCCATTTCTGAGAGCAAACCCCATCCTGAGGCTGAATGCCTTAGAAATCTGATTTTGGCCTGTTCAGATCTATTCTTAGGCAAAAAAAAAAAAAAAGCAAACAAACAAAAAAAAACAGTTCCAAAACATCACATTCAACTCAACTTTTCCAACAACCGTTCTTTGGGCTACTATGATTTGGGGGAAAAGTTGGCAGCACCAGCTTAGGCAGGAATTAAGAGAACAAGAATAAATATTTCAAATTTGGAGAAAACATGAAGAAATAAGGCTATAATCAATCTTTAGCTTGGTCTATTTGCTCCCAAGGTGCATGGCCATTTGATGCAATGAGGTGGAGGGACATTGATAGGGGATTTGAGATAGAAGGGGAGGCAACTTAAAATTATTGAGGGCCCAGTATGTGCCAGGAACCATATATAATATCTCACTTATGCAATAGCTGTTGTTGCTCCTGCTTTACAGAGCTGGAAACCAAGGGTGGGAAAAGACTAGGAAATCGCAAATGAAAGAAAAGTAACTGTGCTGGTCTGAAATTGTCATGTACCCCTAGAAAAGCCATGTTCTTCTAATACAATCTTGTGGGGGCAGACATATTGTTTAGGTGGGAAATTTGATTGGGTTGTTTCCATGGAGATGCAACCCTGCCCATTCAAGGTGGGCCTTTATATTTTTACTGGAGTCCTCTGTGAAGAAAATAAAAGGCAGAACACACAGAGAGACTCAGAGCGAATGCAGAGAGCAGAGAGATGGAACCTACACATATATGTTTGGAGATGCAGACAGAAACGCCCCCAGGAGATGCAAAGCTAAGAAATGAAATCCAGAGTTTGCCCTGTAGAAGCTAAGAAAGGACCCACAAACACTTAGAGAAAGAAAGCCACTGGAATCAGAAGCTGAAAGCAACGTACAGGGAACAAGGACCAGCAGATGTCAGCCGCGTCCCTTCCCAGCTGACAGAGGTGTTTCAGATGTCGGCTGCCTTTCTTCTGAGAAGTTATTTTCTTGTTGGTGCCTTAATTTGGACATTCTCACCATTTTAGAATTGTAATTTTTAACTTAATAAATCTCCTTTATAAAAGACGATCCATTTCTGGAATATTGCATTCCAGCAGCTTTAGCAAACTGAAACAGTATCTCATCAGGTTTCCCCTGTAACCACTGGTGTTCTTTCCTTCTTAAATGTGAAATATCCCTAAGGGAAATCGCTACAAGTGAATTAGACAGGACTAAACAGCGAAAAAAGGAGGGAGTAACACCATCCTCAAGACAGAACTGACAGGGAGCATAAAATACAGAGAACTAATAACGGAAAGGAGATTCGGGAATTGTGTGACACATTCTCCTTCCCCAACCACTAAACTGGAGTTCATTTAATTCCTAAAACTTGAGCCCTGCTAATCTGAAGTTGGCAAACTTTACAGGCACTGTTAATTACATTTTGATTATAGTTTGAGTAACAATTAGAGCTACATGAGTAGATGCCTAGCACACCTCACTTAATCCTCACGACATGGGGGTTGATATTGTCATCATCTTCAACGTGCAGGTTAAGAAACAGGTGGGGAAGGTTAAGTAATTTGCTCCCAAATCCGATACAGTGTTGGAATTTAACTCCAATTCTGTAACTTCCTAGCGTGTGCTCTTAACCACTAGGTCACATCCTCTGGTTTGTAACTCCTCAGGGCCAAGAAAGAACAGCTTGTCTTTTGTTTGTTCATTTTCCTTTCACTGGGGGTGGGGGTGGGGTGGGGGAATGGTGCCATCAATGGGCCTCTTTCTGTGTTCCCTGCTGTCTGTTTCTTCAGTATCCACAAATCCTGACTCATTCCACCTTGGTTTGGATTTCAACCAATTGAAACTTAGTCCCTCACTCTAATGCTGAGAGGAGGCATTAAATAATAATCCTCTAGGGAAAGTGAATTTTTTTTGTATGCTATATGGCGGGGGTCACATTTCATTATTTTTCCATGTGAGTAACCGCTATTGCAGTACCATTTGTTGAATTTTGTTGTTGTTGTTGTTGTTTGCTTGTTTGTTCGTTTTTGGGAGAAGTGCGTGGACCGGCAATTGAACCCGGGCCTACTGCATGGCAGGCGAGAATTCTACCACTGAACTACCCTTGTACCCCTGGGAAAGTCATTTTTAAAGGAGACTCTGGATGGACAAAAGACCTCCCAAACTCTGATGATTTTATCTCTAATAGTGGAAATTGAAACAGGCTGGCAGAGGAGGGATTTTTCCAGAGCTTCTGGACAGGTAGAAAAAAGACTGGACCACCAGCCTCAGTATCACCTGGGAGCTTGTCAGCAATGCATAATCTGGGGCCTCAGCAGGACTTACTGATTGGCATTTAACAAGCTGCCCCGGTGATGTGGAGGTACATTACAGTTTGAGGAACACTGTTCCAGTCCACACTATGACTCTGTCTAAACTCAGCCAAAGGACTGGGCTTAGAGCTACAATGGAAAGGTGAACTTGAAACTCCACTGTTCAGGCCATCAAATGAAAGGGAGTTAGGGCAGGAACAGCAGTAAAACAGAACTAGGCTTATAGCAAGTGGTAGTTTGTTGGGGGAAACAGTTGATTGATTAAAAAACTAAATGGTCTGGCCTCTACGTGTGCTTGCTGAATAAGCAAAAATCAACCAGGTCAAGTAAAATTGAAAGTGTTTTAGCGTTAGATAAGCAATATCTAGTTTCTCCCCCATGAGGGCAAATATTAAATAGCCTAAATTTTTTATTAGCAATGGGAGAGTTGGCCAGATCCTTTTCCACTGGGACCCAGTGTAATCATTTCTCTCACAAGCTTAGTTCATGAATTAAGTATTTCCCCTGGAACTGAAATTGGAAGAGTTTCCCCAAGGAAAAAAGCAATTTATTCCCCTCTGGCTTTTTTTTTTTCCTTCCCCTTTTCTAAGTGCACAATAGCTTGAAGCTCACCACTACCTGTTCTGCAAAGATGCTGCTCCAACCTGACCTGTTCCTCTTGACGATGTCATCTTGTAGATAAATCGGAGTCTGAGATTCAGGGGGAAAAATCAGCTCCAGAGCTTGGCATTTTTCTAAGCTTATGGCACTGATATTTTTGGCAAACCTTTCAAACTTTATGTTTAAAATTGCCCCTGATATAATTTACCTTCCCATCTCCTCCCCAGGATGCTGAGTGAAGGTTGATGAGAAGACAGAGCTAGCCAGGTATGTATGAGATTTTTAAAAATGAATAATAAATCATGAATACCTTCACCAGTCCACATTAGCCATGATGCTGCCTTAAGGTTTCAATTATAGGCATGGCCTTAGGAGTCTTTCTGATGAGGAGGGGCTCGAGGATGGCAGAACACTATCTACAATACATTTGATCCTTTAATATTCCTGCTGTAGATCTTCTAATGCCTCCCCCATTGCCTTCAGAATTACATCTCAAAACTTCAGTTTTTGTGCCTTGATTTTTGCTCACCTCTCCAGTTCAATATTGAGCACTTTCTGTCTCTCCTTTGGTACAAGCCATTTTCTGTTCTCTAACACACCAAGTTCTCTCTCCTTTGGGGCACTCTCTTACAGTATTCATTTCCTGTTCTTATGGCCCAGAACATTCTTCTCTTATCCCCCCAGCATCACTGCTTGGCTGGCCCTCGTGTCCAGACTCAGCCGAGGTACGCCTCTTCTAGGAAGCTTCTCTTGGTCTCCTAAGCCTGAGCTCAGAGGTCCTCATCTAGTCTCATTGCATCATGGACTTAACCCCTTTCTGGTAACTTCTTGCTTACCATTAATAAATCATCATCTATATGGTGGGAGACAGGCATTGTATTTTTTAGAGATTTCCAGATGTTTCAAGGGTACAAGCTAAGCAGGAGAACACCACATTAGTCCTTAATGAGAGACAGCCCCTGAAATTACCATATTGTTTGGTACATAATAAGCATACGACAGACCTTATTAAATGAGTAGAATGCATGAGGTGTGGGAGCCTCAGCTTTGCAGATCCTAAACTTTGGTTGCCTATTCCCTATAGGAGGATCAGGCTCCTGAGGCTCTAAGGCCCTGAGATTTCTCTTCAGCAGAAACCAATTAATTTTTATTTTCAAGAAATGCAACCAAGTTAACCAGATACTTCCTTCTCCCTTATTCCCCGCTGTTAACTCATTCTTTTCCTGGTATGGAAGCCCATTTAGAAACCCAAATTAAGATTAGATAAGAAAAAGGAAAGGAAGGGTGGGCCACGGTGGCTCAGCAGGCAAGAATGCTCACCTGCCATGCCAGAGGACCCGGGTTTGATTCCTGGTGCCTGCCATATTAAAAAAAAAAAAGGAAAGGAAGCTGAAATCCATATAGGATGTTTTATTTGGTTGTGATGCCTGATAAACATCCACTTTCTACTGTAAGCAATTCCTTGGATTGGATATTCTTGATATTTGAGATAATTTATCTGAAAGGGCTTTGGTAACCAAAAGGCGGCACTGTTGTTATTCTGGCATTTCACTTATTCCTGTAGCAAATACTCATAGAGCCTTTATGACTGTCCTGGATGACAGGAACATAGTGGGGAGAGAGGGGGAGGAGTCACTCCCTATGAAGAACAGAGTAGAGAAGGGTGTCCTGTGATCAAGTCGTTGGCCCACAGGGTGAAAACCAGGAAAGGACTGGTATCTAACCCTGGATTGTGAGTGCCTTAAAGGCAGGGGTCATCCTATTTATCTGCATTTCCTCAAGGCCTGGCACAAGTCTTGGCCCATAGTAATTGTATTAATTATCAATATAAATCAGTTAGGTGTCAGTGTTAGGATTCACGTAGTTCCAGATAGTATAAAACCAGCTTAAACTCATCGAACCCTAAAAAGATTTACTGGAAATGTCAGAAAATCAAACCCAAAATCAGAAAATAAAAACACCACTGTGTTAGTTAGATTCAGTTGTCAACTTGGCCAGGTGAGCATACCTAGTCTTGTTGCTGCGGACATAAGCCAATGGTACGTGGACCTCATCTGTTGCTAATTACATCTGCAGTCGGCTAGGAGGCGTGTCTGCTGCAATGAGTGACGTTTATCTTAATTGGCTGGTGCTTAAATGAGAGAGCGCAAGGTAGCATAGCCTAGCCGCTCAGCACACCTCATCTCAGCACTTGCAGCTCAGCCCAGGCCTTTGGAGATGGAGGAAGAAGTCACCCCGGGGAAAGCTGTTGGAACCCAGGGGCCTGGAGAGAAGACCAGCAGAGACCATCCTGTGCCTTCCACGTAAGAAAGAACCTCAGTGGAAAGTTAGCTGCCTTTCCTCTGAAGAACCAACAAAATAAATCCCCTTTTATTAAAAGCCAATCCATCTC
>PVIY010056845.1:0-13147 GCA_004026745.1 Myrmecophaga tridactyla
TTATTTATTTATTTATTTATTTGCACACCATGTAATCATCCAAAGTGTACAATCAATGATTTAAAATATCATCATATAGCTGTGCATTTATCATCATCATAAACTTTTTTCTTTTTGTGAGAAATAACATATATACAAAAAAGCAATAAATTTCAAAGTACAATTAGTTGTAAAACAGATTTCAAAGTTTCCTATGGGTTACAATACCATGATTCAGCAATGACACACATTTGTTAACCTCTACCTTCTCTGTATAACTCCACCATCACCTTTGGTCTTTCTCCCACTCTTTGGGGTATGTAGAAGAGGAAGAGGCTGTTGGAATGGGACAGGGGAATGGAACTAGTTGATGTTCTGTAGAGGCTGGTCCCTCTACATTTCAGAATTTATCTGGTTCTTGTACTTCTCTGGAGGTTGTAGGTATCCGGAAAGTTATCCCAGTGCATGGAAAGTCTGTACAAACTTTTTTTTTTAATTGCAAAACATAGCATATATATAAAAAAGTGATAAATTTCCAAGTACATTTTGACAAGTAATTACAGAACCGATTTTGAGTTTGGTATGGGTTACAGTTCCACAATTTTTTGTGTTTTTCTTCTAGCTGCTCTAGATATTGGAGGTCAACAGAAATATCAGTATAATGATTCAGCAGTCACACTAATGTGTTAAATCCTATCTTCTCTGTTCTACTCCTTCTTCTCTTTAAATAACATGTATACAATAGCATACACACACTTACAGACACACACACATATATATATGGGTCCAGAGACCCATCTGGAGATTGTAAGTTTTGGAAAGTTACCCTAGGGCATGGAAACTTTGTAAAATCTAATATAATGCCCTAGGCATTCCTTAGGATTGGCGGAAATGGTTTTGGTTGGGGTTTAACAAGTTATGATAGGTAGCAAGGCCTACTTGAAGCATGTGTAAAAGTGATCTCCAGTGTAGCCTCTCAACTCTATTTGAAATCTCTCAGCCACTGATACATTATTTCTTACACCTATTTTCTACCTTTCTGTCAGGATGGCATTGTTGATCCCACAGTGCCAGGGCCAGGCTTATCCCTGAGAGTCATCTCCCACACCACCAGGGAGACATCCATCCCTAGATGTCATGTCGCATGTAGGGGGAAGGGCAAAGATTTCACTTTCAGAGTTGGCCTTAGAGAGAGAGGCCACATCTGAGCAACAAAAGATGTCCTCTGGAAGTGACTCATAGCATACCTATAACTAGGCTGAGCTTCTCCACTACCTGCATAAACTTCACAAGAGCAAGTTTCAAGATCAAGGACTTGGTCTATTGACTTGAGCATCCCTAAAATTTGCCACAGTATCCAGGTTTCCCAGGTGTTAACATTTAAGAGTTCCATAATTTTTCTCCCATCCTTCAAGGGACTTTATCAATACTTTTTGATTATCTGATTAATATGCACGGGGATGTATCCAGACATTATATTAAGCTATACAGGATTAAAGGCCCTCATTCTTATTCTGGGCACCCTCTATTTGGATTGTTTAAATGATCTATCCAGATAGGTTGAGTTTGATTATGTGCTACATAAACCTTAGGTTCTGGAAATAATAAAACTTCTTCTTTTGTTTTCAAAGAGTATGTGAAGTTGTAAATTACAGGCAATGTCTTCCTTACCCCTGTATTCTGAATTACCTAAATCCTGACCCTATCAGCTACATTCTTATCTCTAAATACCAGGTTATACATATATAAAACAGCCCTTCAAAATCCAGAAGTAACAATTGCCACTCTGGACTAAATGTGACTGCTAAAAGAATGTACAATTTATGCCCCAGTTTTCTTAAGTATTTTCTAAATGAGATCATGCAATATTTGACTTATTTTGCCTCACCGAATGTCCCACAAGTTCATTCATATCATTGTATGCCTCACAACTTCATTCATTTTTGTAGCAGCACCATGTCCAATCATATGTTTACACCATCATCCACCAATCTACCTCTCAGTTACTGCATCTTTCAGTCACATCTTTCTACTGGGCCTCTTGTATAATGTCCAAAGTCAACAGTCCATCAACATTCTAAATTTTAGATAATTTCATTGTTCCCAAGGAATGATAGCCAACAGACATGCCCTCACCAAATAGAAAATACAAACTCCCCTTAATTCTTCTCTCTCCCACATTGTGTACCCCTGGTATAGTGGCACTGTTGATGTTTTCCTATTAAACATAACCCAGAGCATGCAAAATCATTTCCCCCATACCCCCAAATTATACACTCTTTGTACAAGATTCATACATTTGCAGCAGTTCATACAAACACTTTCTTATATTTGTAATGTTAATTGTTGGGACACATGAGTCTATACAACCCCTTTCTATTATGTTCACCTTCAATATAGTAATGTTACTTATAGATCCACTGGTGAACTGCCTTCACTTCTGTCTATTCCATTACAATTAAGTTCAAAATCATTAGCAAACAGTTCAAAAATCTCATGCTTCTGTTCTCCCGGCCCCCTATATTCTGTATTATAAGCATCTCATTTTATCTTTACATTGGTCATAAAAGTAGAATCATACAATATCTGTCTTTTTGTGTCGGTTGATTTCTCTCAGAATTATGTCCTCAAGGCTAATCCATCTTGTCATATGTTTCAGGACATGATTTCATCTTACTGCTGTATAATATTCCATCGTATATATATATATATACCATGTTTTGTTAATCCACTTGTCTGTTGATGGATACTTGGATTGTTTCCATCTTTTAGTGATTATGAAGAGTGCTAGTATGAGCATCGGTGTGGAAATCTCTCTTTGTGTCACTGCTCTCAGCTCTTCTGGGTATGTACTGAGTAGTGGTATTGCTGGGCCATAGAGTAACTTGATATTTAGTTTTCTGAAGGTGTCCAGACTGCCTTCCATAGAGGCTATGCTGGTTTGAAAGGATGTATGTCCCCTAGAAAAGCCATGTTTTAATCAAAATCCCATTTCATAAAGGTAGAATAATCCCTATTCAATACTGTATGTTTGAAACTGTAATCAGATCATCTCCCTGGAGATGTGATTTAATCAAGAGTAGTTGTTAGGCTGGATTAGGTGACTACATGTCTCCACCCATTTGGGTGGGTCTTGATAAGTTTCTGGAGTCCTATAAAAGAGGAAACATTTTGGAGAATGAAGATTCAGAGAGAGCAGAGAATGCTGCAGCACCACAAAGCAGGGAGTCCATGAGCCAGCGACCTTTGGAGATGAAGAAGGAAAACGCCTCCCAGAGAGCTTCATGAAACTGGAAGCCAGGAGAGAAAGCTAGCAGATGATGCCATGTTTGCAACGTGCCCTTCCAGCTGAGAGAGAAGCTCTGACTGTGTTTGCCATTTGCCTTCTCACTTGAGAGAGAAACCCTGAACTTCATCAGCCTTCTTGAACCAAGGTATCTTTCTCAGGATGCCTTTGATTGGGCATTTCTATAGGCTTGCTTTAGTTGGGACATTGTGTCAGCCTTAGAACTATAAACTAGCAACTTATTAAATTCCCCTTTTTAAAAGTCATTCCATTTCTGATATATTACATTTCAGCAGCTAGCAAACTAGATCAGATTTTGGTACCAAAAGTGGGGTGCTGCTGTGGTTTGCAGATACCAAACATGTTGGAACGGTTTTTTATGTGGATAAGGGGAAGAATCTGGAGGAGTTGTGAGAAGCCTGATAGAGAAGGCCTAGAATGCTTTGAAGAGACTATTGGTAGAAATGTGGACATGAAAGATACCTCTGACGAGGTCTTAGAGAGAAATAAGACACGTTATTGTGAACTGGAAGGAAGGCGATCCTTGTTTTAAAATAGCAGACAATCTGGCAAAATTGACTAGTGGATTTGGCTGGAGGGAAGATTTTAAAAGCCATGAACTTGGATATTTAGCAGAAGACATCTCCAAATTAAATGTGGAAAGTGCAGGCTGGTTTCTCCTCTGAAAGTATAGTGAAATGTGGCAGGAGAGAGAGAAACTGAAAACCGAAATCTTGGGTACAAAGAAACCAGAAATTGTTGTCCTGGAAAACTCTGGGCTTCCAGGAAGGGAGACCCCAGAGAATAGTGCCCCATGTGAGGATTTGGCTAGATGTGGAACCAGTCAGCTATTTCAGAGAAAGCCAGGATCGGACATGCAGTTATCCAGGAAGGATTTGTGGAAACTGCTTATGTTTGATGGGCATGATGCAAGGATACTTCATAGAAAGCCAACGAGAGTCTTGTGGGACCTGTATAAACAGAGCTGGTGCTGGTCTGGACTCGGGGGTTCAGAGAAGGGACACATTGGGGGAAAATAACTTCAGAGGCAAAACCATGGAGGCTGAGGTCTGAAGTCAAGAAGCCTCAGGCCAGGGGAGCAGACCCACCCAAGTCCATGGAGAGGGTGAGTTTGCCCCAAAGACAGAGAGGATGGGCCTTCCACCTCATTGCAGTGAAAGAGTCATGCTGCTTCAGGCATTGTAGAGAGTGAAGCACATTCCTTGGGGGTTGGGGAGAGCCTGGCTGCCACCATATGGAGGGGTTGAGTGTGTGCACTGGAGATGGCAGAGAGTCTGGGTGTAGCCACAATACTTGGAGAGGGTGGAGCAGAGAAAAAGGTGGTCTCCTGAATATCCCCCAAGGTTGCATTTGGAGAGAGGCAGGCCTCTGCATAAGCATTCCAAAGGGGTGTCACTGCCACTTTCAGAAGCCCGGAAAATAAATGACTCTCAGACTTTGAAATCTAATGGACTTTGCCCTGCAGGTTTTCAAAACTGCTTGGGTCCAGTGACCCCTGTGTTCCTTCCTCCCTGTGGAAATGTGTATATGTATCCTATGACTGTTCCTTCTTTGTATGTTGGCAGCAAATAGCTTGTTTTGAGTTTTTATGGGTCCAGAGCCAAAGGATAATTTTGCCTTAGAACAGACCATGCCTGTAACTAACTTTGCTTGGAGTTTGTAAGTTTCTAACTTTGTATTTCAGGTATATAGCTATTGAAGTGGTTTAAGGATTTGTGATATTGTTATGAAATGAATGTATTTTGTATACAGGGGAAACAAGCCTTTTTAGGGTCCAGAGGGTGGAATGTGCTGGTTTGAAAGGATGTATGTACCCTAGAAAAGCCATGTTTTAATCAAAATCCCATTTCATAAAGGTAGAATAATCCCTATTCAATATTGTATGTGAAACTGTAATCAGATCATCTCCCTGGAGATGTGATTTAATCAAGAGTGGTTGTTAAGCTGGATTAGGTAATGACATGTCTCCACCCATTTGGGTGGGTCTTGATAAATTTCTGGGGTCCTATAAAAGAGGAAACATTTTGGAGAATGAAGATTCAGAGAGAGCAGAGAATGCTGCAGTACCACGAAGCAGGGAGTCCACAAGCCAGTGACCTTTGGAGATGAAGAAGGAAAATGCGTCCCAGGGAACTTCATGAAACCGGAAGCCAGGAGAGAAAGCTAGCAGATGACACCATGTTCACCACATGCCCTTTCAGCTGAGAGAAAAGCCCTGACTGTGTTCGCCATTGGCCTTCTCACTTGAGAGAGAAACCCTGAACTTCATCGGCCTTCTTGAACCAAAGTATCTTTCTCCATATGCCTTTGATTGGTCATTTCTATAGGCTTGCTGTAATTGGGATAATTTCTGGGCCTTAAAACTATAAACTAGCAACTTATTAAATTCCCCTTTTTAAAAGTCATTCTGTTTCTGGTATATTGCATTTTGGCAGCTAGCAAACTAGAACAGTGGCTGTACCATTATACATTCACACCAGCAGTGCATAAGTGTCCCAGTTTCTCCTCATCTCTCCAACATGTGTAGTTTCTTGTTTTTTTAATAACAGCCATTCTTTTTTAAAAAAAACTTTTTTTATTGTATAATCTAACATGTATACAAAGCAAAGAAAGAAAAAAGCAATAGTTCTCAAAGCACTCTTCAACAAGTAGTTACAGGACAAATCCGAGTTTGTCATGGGCTACCATATGATCCTCTCAGATTTTCCTTTTAGCTGCTCCAGAATATAGGAGGCTAGAATGCTTAAATATTTTTTATCATTACAATAGACTATTTTTCTTTCATTTTTTTGTGAAAAATAACATATATACAAAAACCAATACATTTTGAAACACAGCACCACAATTAGTTGTAGAACATATGTCAGAGTTTCACATGTGTTACATTTCCACAATTTTAGGTTTTTACTTCTAACTGCTCTAAGATACTGGAGACTAAAACAGATATCAATTTAATGATTCAGCAATAATATTCATTTGGTAAATCCTCTGTTTAACTCCACCATCACTAATATGGGGTAGGGAGATGGAACTATCTGATGTTCTGGAGAGGCAGGGCCCTCTAGGTTTCAGGATTTAACTGAACCAGGGATCCATCTGGAGGTTGTAGGTTTCTGGAAAGTTACTCTAGTGCATGGAACCCTTGTGGAATCTTATATATTGCCCTAGGTATTCTTTAAGATTGGCAGAATGGTCCTGGTTGGCATTTGGCAGGTTATGATAGGTAGCAATGTCTAGCTGAAGCTTATGTAAGAGCAACCTCCAGAGTAGCCTCTTGATTTGATTTGAACTCTGTGCCACTGACACTTTATTAGTTACACAGAATTCTTTTCCCCCTTTTGGTCAGGATGGCATTATTGATCCCATGGTGCCAGGGCTAGACTCATCCCTGGGAGTCATCTCCCATGCTGCCAGTGAGACTTTCACCACTGGATGTCATGTTCCACATACAGGGAAGGGCAATGATTTCACCTGGAGAGTTGGGCTTAGAGAGAGTGAGGCCACATCTCAGCAACAAAAGAGATCCACCAGAAGTAGCACTTAGGCATACCTACAGGTAGGCTAAGTGACTTTGCTACCTGCATAAGCTTCATAAGATTAAACCTCAAGATCAAGGTCTTGGCCTATTGATTTGGAAGTCCATAAAGTTGGACACACTATCAGGGGATTTCATACAGTAAAGTTTAATAGTTCCATAATTTTTTTCTTCCATCACTCCAGGGACTTTGTCAATATGTTTTCATTATCTGTGTAATATACTCTAGGTTGTATCCAGGCATTGCATTAAGCTCTGCAGTATTAAAGGATCTCTTTCTTATTCTGGGCTCCCTGTGTTTCATTTCTTCAAATGAGCTATACAGAGAGGTTGAGTTAGATTATGGGCTACAGAAAATTTAGGTTCCAGACCAAATAAATCTTTGTTCCATTAGTCTCAAAGACTATGGGTAGTTCTCAAATATTGACAATGTCTTCCTTAGCACTGTGTTCTGAATTGCTTTAACCCCGAGCTGACCAGCTTCATTCTTATCTCTACATACCAGGATATATATATAAAACAGCCTCTCAAAATCCAGAAATAATAATTACTACTCCAGACTAAATGTGTCTGCCATAAGAACTTGAAATCTAGGCTCCTGTTTTCTTATAAGCATTTTCTAAAGGAGACCATAACATAATTGTTCTTTCATTTCTGGCTTACTTTGCTTCACCACATGTCCCACACGTTCATTCACATTGTTGCATACCTCACAACTTCGTTCCTGTCTGTAGCACAGCATTCGATCATATGTATACATCATCATTCACCAATTGATTTTTCAGTGAGTGCATCCTTCAGCCACCTGCATTCATCAGGCATCATGTATAATGCCCAAACCCCACAGTCCATCAACACTGTCAATTTTAGATAATTTCATGTTTTCAAGAGAAAGATAACCAATAAATGCACCCTCACAAAATAGGAAATCTAAACCTCCTCTCAACTCTTGCCCCTCCTCCCATTATTACATCTGATGTTACTGTGGTAGTGCTGATATTTTCATTTTAAACATATACCACAGCATGCAATAGCAAGTTTCCTACTGTACCCTGGACTTAAACACTCTTTGCACATGAATCATGCCTTTGAATTAGTTCTTGCAAGATTTATTTATATTTCTAGTGTTAATCAGTGGGACACATAGGTCTATATGAACCCTTTCAATATTGTTTATCTTCAATATAGTAATATTACTTATAGAACAACTAGAGAACCACCTTCACTTCTATCTATTCCTTTACATATGAGTTCAACCTCATTAGCTAACTGTTCATCCATATCTAGTTTCTATATAACTCTAAGTCCCCTATATTCTGTTTTATAAGCTGATGATTTTACCTTTACCATGGTTAAAAAAAAGTGGAGTCATACAGCATCTATCCTTTTGTGTCTGGATTATTTGACTTAGCATTATTCCTCAAGGTTTATCCATCTTGTCATGTGCTTCAGGGATTCATTTCCTCATACTGCTGCATAATATTTCATCATATGTATATACCACAATTTGCTAATCCACCCATCTGCTGATGGGCATTTGGTTTCTTTCCATCTTTTGGTGATTGTGAATAATGCTGATATGAGCATCGATGTACAAATGTCTGTTTGTGTCATTGCTTTCAGCTGTTCTGGGTATATACCAGAAGGTGCTATTGCTGGCTCATAGAGCAATTCGATATTTAGTTTCCTAAGGAACTGTCAAACTGTCTTCCATAGTGGCTACACCATTATATATTCCCAACAGCAGAGCCTAAGTGTCCCAATTTCTGCAAATCCTCTCCAACATTTAAAGTTTCCTGTTTGTTTAATAGCAGTCATTCTTATAGGTTTGAGGTAGTATCTCATTGTGGTCTTGATCTACATTTCCCATGTAGCCAATGAAAATGAGCATGTCTTCATGTGCTTTTGAGCCATCTGTATTTGCTCTTCAGAAAAATACCTATTCATATCTTTAGCCCATTTTATAATTGGGTTGTTTGTTCTTTTGTTGTTGAGTTGTATGATTTCTTTATGTATACAGGATATCAAACATTTGACTGATAGGTGATTTTTTAATATTTTCTCCCATTGAGTTGGCTGCCTCTTCACTTTTTTGGCAAAGTCTTTTGAGGTACAGAAGCATTTGATTTTAAGGAGTTACCATTTATCTATTTTTTCTTTCATTGCTTGTTCTTTGGTGTAAAGTTTAAGAAACTACCTCTTATTAATAGTTCTTGAAGATGTTTCTCTACATTTTCTTCTAGAAGCTTTATGGTGCTAGTTTTTATAATTAGGTGTTTGATCCACTTTGAGTTAAGTTTTGTATAGGGTGTAAGGTAAGGGTCCTCTTTCATTCTTTTGGCTACTGATGTCCAGTTCTCCCAAGTCCATTTATTGAAAAGAGTGTTTTGTCCCAGTACAGTGGATTTGGGGACCTTGTCAAAAATCAGTTGGCCATAGATTTGGTGATCTATTTCTCCAGTCTCAATTCAATTCCTTTGGTCAATGCTTCTATCTTTTTGCCAGTACCATGCTGTTTTGACCACTGTGGCTGTATTATAGGTTTTAAATGCATAGAGTGTTAATCCTCCCATTTTCTCCTTTTTTAGGATGCTTTTAGCTATTTGGGGTTTCTTTCCCTTCCAGATGAATTTCATAACTAACTTTTCCAAGACTTCAAAGTAGGTTGTTGGGATTTTGATTATTACTGCATTGAATTTGTAGATAAATTTGGGTAGAATTGACATCTTAACTTTATTTAGCCTTCCTATGCATGAGCAGAGAATGTTTTTCAACCTATTTAAATATTATTTGATTTACTTTAGCAATGTTATGTAGTTTTCTGTGTACAAGTCCTTTATGTCCATAGTTAAGTCCATTCTTAAATACTTGATTCTTTTAGTTACTATTTTGGATGGAATTTTTTCTTAGCTGACTCTTCAGTTAAGTCATTGCTTATGTATAGAAATGTTACTGATTTTTGCACATTAATTTTATATCCCACCACTTTGCTGAATTTGTTTATTAGCTCATGTAACTTTGCTGAGATTTCTCAGGATTTTCCAAGTATAGTATCATGTCATCTGCAAATAATGAAAGTTTTGCTTTGTATTTTCCAATAAGGATGCCTTTTATTTCTTTTTCCTGCCTGATTGCTCTAGCTAGAACTTCTAGCACAATGTTGAATAATAGTGGTGACAGTGGGCATCCTTGTCTAGTTCTTAATCTTAGGGGGAAAGCTTTCAGTCTCTCTCCATTGAGTACGATGCTGGCTATCATTTTTTCTTATATTCTCTTTATCATATTGAAAAAGTTACCTATGATTCCTATTTTTGAAGTGTTTTAACAGAAAAGGATGTTGAATTTTGTCGAATGCTTTTGCAGCATCAATTGAGAAGATCATGTGATTTTTCCCTTTCAATTTGTTAATATGCTGTATTACATTAATTAATTTACTTGTGTTGAACCCTCCTTGAATTCCTGGTATAAATCCCTCTCGATCATGGTGTATAATTCTTTTAATATGTTGGATTCGATTTGTTAGTATTTTGTTGAGAATTTTTACATCAATGTTCATTAGGGAGATTGGCCTGTAGTTTTCCTGTCTTATAATGTCTTTACCTGGTTTTGGTATTGAAATGACATGAGCTTCATAAAATGTGTTAGTAGAATTCCTTTTCCCTCAGTTTTTTTGAAACATTTGAGTGGGATTGGTGTTAGTTCTTTTTGGAATGTTTGATGAAATTCCCCTGTGAAGCCATCTGGCCCTGGGCTTTTCTTTGTAGGAAGATTTTGATGACTGATTGAATCTCTTTACTTGTGATTGGTTTGTTGAGATCTTCTATTTCTTCCCGAGTCAATGCACTAGTTTGTGTATTTCCAGGAATTGATCCATTTCATCTAAGTTGTCTAGTTTGTTGACCTGTAGTTGTTCATAGTATCCTCTTATGTTCTCTTATTTCTTCATGGTCTATGGTAATGCACCTCTTCTCATTTCTGATTTTATTTATTTGCATCCTCTCTCTTTCCTTCTTTCTCAGTTTTGCTAATGCCAATAAATTTTTTGGCTTCTAATAATGGGAATTTATTAAGTTGCAAGTTTACATGTTCTAAGGCTATGAAAATGTCCAGATTAAAGCAAGGCTATAGAAATGTCCAATCTAAGGCATCCAGGGAAAAATACTTTGGTTCAAGAAGACTGAATTGACTTTCAGGGTTTTTTCTCTCAACTGTAAAGGCATATGGCAAACATGGCAATGTCTGATAGCTTTTTCTCCAGGCTTCTTGTCTCATGTAGCACCCTAAGGGCATTTTCCATTTTCATCTCCAAGGTCTGTGGCTGCCTGGGCTTTTGTGGCTCTTGTGCCTCTTGTCAAAATGGTTACCTCTTAAAGGGACCCAGTAAGCAACCCCACCTTGAATGGGTAGAGACACATCTCCATGGAAACTGCATAATCAAAAGTTATCACCCATAGTTAAGTGGGTCATATCTCCATGGGAGCAATAAAAAGTTCCTACCCAACAATGCTGAATGAGGATTAAAGGACTTGGATTTTCTGGGATTTACAACAGATTCAAACTGATACACATGTATTTTTGGTCTATCAAATTACTCAAGGCTTTATGCTTGTTAGTCATTGTTCAAAAGGTCACTCCTCTAGGCAAGAGATCTTGAAATGTTGTCAATAAATTTTATTGATTTTCTCAAAGAACTAACTTTTGGTTTTATTGATTCTTTCTATTGTTCTTTTGTTCTTCCATTCATTTACCTTTGTTTTAATTTTTGTTATTTCTCTTCTGTTTGCTCTGGGGTTAGTTTGCTGTTCTTTCTCAAGTTCCTTCAAGTGAGCAATTATGTCCTTGATATTTTCTCTTTCTTGTTTCTTAATATAGGCATTTAGGGCAATAAATTTCCCTCTCAGCACAGCCTTTGCCACATCCCATAAGTTCTGATATGTTGTGTTCTCATTTTCATTCATCTCCAGATAGCTACTGATTTCTCTACCAATTTCTTCTTTGACCCAGTGGTTGTTTAATCTCCATATATTTGTGAATGTTCTCATTATTTGGTGGTTATTGAGATCCAACTTCATTCCAATGTGATCAGAGAAAGTACTCTGAATAATTTCAATGTTTTTAAATTTATAAAGACCTGCTTTGTGCCCCAGTATATGATCTATCCTACAGAATGTTCCATGAACACTAGAGAACAATGTATATCCTGGTGTTTTGGGGTGCAATGATCTATATATATCTGTTATGTCTAATTCACTCATCAACTTGTCTAACTTCTCAATTTCCTTGTTAATCTTCTGTCTGGTTGTTCTATCTACAGAGGAGAGTGGTGTATTGAAGTCTTCTATTATTATTGTTGAAAGACCTATTGCTCCCTTCAGTTTTGCCAATGTCTGTCTCATGTACTTTGGAGCCCCTGGATTGTGAGCATAAACATTTATGACTGTTACTTCTTCTTGATGAATTGCCCCTTTTATTAATACATAGTGTCCTTTTTGTCTCTTATAATGTCTTTACGTATAAAGTTTATTTTTTCTGGTATTAGTATAGCTACTCCTGCATATTTTTGGTTACAAATTGTGAGGAAAATCTTTTCCCATTCTTTCACTTTCAATCTATTTGTATCCTTGTGTCTAAGATGAGTCTCTTGTAAGCAGCATATAGCTGGGTTATATTTCTGAATCCATTCTGCCAATTTGTGTCTTTTAATTGGTAAGTTCAATCCATTAGCTTTCAAAGTTACTACTAATGAAATGAAAAAGCATTCTTGAATTCAGCATTTTAACTTTTGGATTTTGTTTGTCAGATCTATATATTCTTTCCTTCTTCCTCTTTTTATCCTTTAAGTTACCCTTACTGGTATTCTTCAATTCTGTGTCTGCCAGACCTACCTCTACTGTCCTGTTTTTTCAACTGGCAGAACTCACTTCAGTATTTCTTGTAGGGCTGGACTATTGTTGACAAATTCTTTCAGGATTTGTTTGTCTGTGAAAATTTTTATGTCCCTCTCAGTTTTGAAAGATAATTTGGCTTGGTATTGAATTATTGGATGGAAGTTTTTCTCTTTTGGGATCTTATATATATCATACCACTGCCTTTTTGCCTCCAAGATGCAGTTATTTAGTCTGAACTCAGTCTTATGTCCTTTCCCTTGTATGTTGCAGATTGTTTTTCTCTTGCTGCTTTCAGAATTTTCTTCTTCTCTTCAATATTTGGAGATGGATTAGTATGTGTCTTGGGGAAGGACTATTTGGATTTATTCTATTTGGAGCTCATTGAGCTTCTTTGGCTTGTACATTTATGTTCTTTATAAGTTGGAAATTTTTCATCCA
>PVIY010056846.1:0-13144 GCA_004026745.1 Myrmecophaga tridactyla
AAAAAATAGAGGAACAAAGGTTAAAATCTATTGAGTAGATGGAAATACTAGTGGTCAATGAGAGGGAGGGGTAAGGGTTATGGTTTGTATGAGTTTTTTCTTTTTTCTTTTCATTTCTTTTTCTGGAGTGATGCAAATGTTCTAAAAAATGATCATGGTGATGAATATACTACCATGTAATAATATTGTGAGCCACTGATTGTACACCATACATGGAATTCTTGGATGTTAAAAATGTTCACGTTTGTATGCTGTTTCAGTTTAATAATACAAAATAAATTAAATTAAAAAAATAAGTTACAGAAACTAAAAGCAATATTGAGGCTACATATTCAGAAGTATGAGTCTATCCTTTCTTTTAGCCCTATTATCCAACAAACAAATTCCTGCATAGAAGAGTAGGGCCACAGAATTGCAAGATTTTAATTAGTGTATCAGCTGCTGACCATGATCCTTTCCAGTGATCATAACAAAAATGAAATCTTACTTAATAACCTCTGTAAATGTTAGCATTGCCTTTAGAGTCAGAAGAGATGGTTTCTTGTCTTAGTCTCTTTCAGGTGAAACAGCTTCTTCATGCTTTCAATACTAATGAGTGTTGCATCTGAGACATAACCCCATGTCTTCTTACTCCAAGGACAAGACACACATTTATTTAGAACATTGCAGCATACAAAGAAGAGCACTTAATAATTCTGTGGCTAAAAAGTCTAAGATTAATTTTTTTCTGTAAATTAAGCTAATAATACTTATTTTAAAGTTCATTTGCTAATTGACATAGCATACAAAAAGGTCTTATTAAGTATAAAATGTTATCCACATGAAAATGCCATTTTTCTAGGATATTAAATATATAATGACATTTTTATTGATAAACATAAAATATATTCGGATATAATGTCTCTAGTATGATGAAAGGGAATGCCAAATAAGCAATGACAAATGATTTTAAATGAATTCATTTTATTCTTATCATGTGCTCAAAATGATATCTGCTGCTTTTTATATGAGTATTTATCTGACATTCTTCTAGGCTGCATCTTATGATTCCTTTGAAGTCAGATTACATATCCCTTATTTGAAACCCCTATGCTTGTATGAAGATGAAGCACAGTTGCCTTTGAGAGAAAAACAATATAGGAAGGGAGCACAATGCTGGATATTTTATTGTGGTTAAAGCTTTCATTCCCTCATAGGGGAGCTAAGGTAACTGTCACACAAACTCACAATGTGCAACTATACATTTTGTGATCAACATGGACAAAGCAGAGAGAAGTCAATAAGATAGTCCATCTCTAATTCAGTGAGTCTGTATTATTTAAGGGGACATCAAGAACTGTGACATAAACACATGGCTCATTACACAGGAATTTCAGTCTAGCCTGTCACCGATCCATAAACAGTTTATAATCTCTTTTGTCTTAAGATTATCTATAAGGCTTCCTGAAATAATACACAATGCAAAATAACCAACAACAAAAAAGTTGCCATGACACATATTAAAGACATCCAATTATAGTTATCTGCAAATTTTATTAACAACTAATGAAATTCCAAAAAAAAGAATCTTCTTGTATCACATGGAAGTAAAACTGATAGCGTCTACCAAATGCAAATTTAACAAATAGCATTTTTCACACAACACTAGAAGCAAATATATTTTAAAATACGCTGAGAGACATTAACATTAAGGCTGAAAATACAAAATTGATTTTGTCATTCCAATCAGAGTTGTTTTATTATATGTAGTAAATGGTAATTAAATATCCCTGTTATAATCCTGGTTGCACTTCACCTTTATTTACTTTTTTTTTTTTTACCTTTATTTACTTTTGATATCCTTGAACAATGTTTGGCTTAAGGAAGTCCTCATCTATTGTGCATATGATCCTGAAATCCGAGCACAAAATAGGATTTGAACTGTGACTATCATGCTTTCTCTGCACTGAACTGGCAAGATAGCCATTCCCTGACAGTTACCTGACATCTCAGTTAGAGCAGGTTGTCACATCATGGAATAGAAGATTTTTGCTTCCCTCCATACCTGCCTGAAAACCTGAGTTTACCCAATTAAGCAACTGAAAACAGACAGAACTTATCATTCATAATGATCCCTTACATCTCCTTAAATCAATGAATACCATTCTTTGCTACTACAACTGAGTATAATTTATGTTTTCCAGCTGGAAGGAAAATTTTCAGTTTTTTGAGTCATGCCCTGAATGATTAAAGAGATCTCTCTTTCATCTATGGTATATTTTTAAATACAGGGTTATTTAGTAATTATGATAAAAACATATATTGGCCAATTTGGATAAATCAATTGTGATCTATCATTTTTATTAAGAGTAAAGTGAATTGCCTCATTCACCTCTTTTCTTGCCGCAACTAATCAATTGGCTTGGGCTGCAAAAACTCAGGAGAAAATCACAAGATATTCCAAATATCTAGGGATGGCCTTAATGTGCATCTACTTTAGTATGTATACAAAATCCGTTTCTATTTCTGAGACTACAGCCATCCTACCTTTTGCCCTTAGTTTATCTCTAAAATGTGACTTCTGGGGTTACCCTGAATCCACCAGGGGCCATGCTTTGACATGGGGAAATTATTTAGTCTCTTCAAAACAATTTATATATCAGCAGAATGGATATATAGTAATCCACATGCAATAATTTTGTGGGAGAATCAAATGGACTGTTTTTGGTATTATTCTTTTATTCATCCCTACAGCCTAAATTGTACTTCATACAAAGCACCTTATTCATGCTATGTCCAAGTTTTCTCACTAGGACCTCTCTGGGATTGGTAGAAACCAACTTTTTTTCTAGTGGAGGACTCCGGTCTGCATAGAGAGAGAGTGAAATAATAATGACAATTTAGAGAGAGAGAAAGGAAAAATAAAGAGATAGAAGACAGAGATAGTTCTATTGGATCTGAGCACCTGCCTTCAAATATACCTGAAGCTCTTGAATAACCATCTTTCCAACAGGTGGTTTTCAATGTCCTTTAAAGCCTTCCAGTCAAAACCTTTTTCTTTTTCTTCCTCAAGGGATTTTGCATTAGCCTTGTGTCACTTGTAATTGATTAATAGAGGATACAGAAATATACTACGTGGGAATTGAATACATGTATATGGTCATTTGATTTTTAACAAATTAGTCAAGGTAATTCAATAGGAAAAGGATAATATTTTTTAAAAAGTAGTGTTGGAACAACTGTATTTCTATATAGAACAAAATGAACCTTGATTTCCTATCTCACATCATGCGCAAAATAAATCCAGATGTAAAAGCTAAAATTATAAAACTTTAAGGGAAAACATAAAGGACAATCTTCCTGATGTCTTAATTTTTTATTAGAGAATTTGAAGGTGTAAAGAAAAATCATGTAGAAAATAAGAGTTCCCTTTTCCCAACCCCCCCACCACACACAGACAGTTTTCTCTCAAAGGGTGGTGGCTTTGTTGCAATTGATGAAACAATGTCAATATAATTATACTATTAACTATAGTCCACAGTTTACATTAGAGTTCACTCTATGGTCCAGTATTGTTTTAATTTTTATTCTACTAACATATATATGCAACCTAAAATTTCTCCTTTTAACTACATTCAAATATATAACTCAGTGTAATTATATTACAATGCTGCAATACCAGAACATTTCTGGCAAATAATTTTTAGTCAGGACATAAAAGAAAAAGTAATAACTTTTAACTTCAGATTCAAACAGTTTTCTTCTAAAAAATACCTGATTATGAATTTTTTTAAAAAAGTTAATTTGTAAATTGGGAGAAAATATTTGCATACATATATGACAAAGGGCTTGTTTCCAGTATATATATAAAGAAATTTGCACTCTTACATCTCCATAATAAGAAACAATACCAAATGTTCCCCAGGTTGTGATATTTAGTAGAACTCTCATGCAGTTTCAAAAGAGTGTAAAATGAAACATTTACTTCGGAAAATAGTGTGACAGTTTCTTAAAAAGTTAAACCTATATTTTCAATGGGACATAGCACTCTACCCAAGAGAAATGACTTATTTCCATAAAATAACTTTTGCATAAAAATATTGAGCACAGCTATACTGATAATACCCTCCAATTGTAAACAACTCAAAAATCTATATATCACAAACTATTTAGCCATTTACCTTCCAGAAAATGGATGACTACTCAGAGTTATAAAAGAAAGAAACATATACAATAGCATAGGTGGATCTCAAAAATATGTTGTGTGAAAGAAGCCAGGCAGCAAAGGGTGCACACTGTGCCTGATTCTATTTATATTAAACTTTATTGGCAGAAATTAGAACAGAGGTTATCTGGGGTAGTGTGAGAAATGGGCATGCTTGCAAAGACATAAAACACAAATATTTGGTGTGATGGAACTGTCTACTTGTGGGTGAGGATGGTGGTTCAGGGATCTATACATATATATTTGTCGAAATTCATCAAACTGTAACCTTAAAATTTGTGCATTTTCTTGCATATATAACAATTATACTTCAAGGTAAAAGACAAAAATATAAACAAACAAAAAGAAAAGTCAGAAGGTTTTTTTAAAGGAAGCTGAAATTAAAACTATCATTATTATAAAACACTGTAATGAAAATTTTAAAAATTAAAATGAGTTTATATGCAATTTAACATTTTCAAAAAGAACATACGCAGGAAGTACAATATAAAATATAAATATAGATTGTAAAGAGCAATTTCCAAGAAATTTAACAACTTTTTGATATGGTAAAGATTGATTTTGGCTCTATTTTTAGAGTTAAACAATGTACTCTAGTTTTGGCAGGTTTGGAAATATAGATAATATATTATGCATTTTATTTTATAGCTTCTTTTATGGTTCCCCATTGTATGAATTTATCATGATTTCTTTATCCCTTCCACTGCTGATGGACATTTAAATTGTTTCCATTGTGAGGCTATTAGAAGTGCTCATTCAATGAATATTCATGTATACATATATTGATGGATGAGTTTTTTACAGGATAAAACCCTAAGAGTAAAATAGCTGGTTCAAAGTTTATGCATATCTTCATTTTTTTCAGATAAAAATCAAACACATGTATGTATGTGTGTGTGCGCACATTTGCACATTACAAAAGATATATGAATTCCCTGAATTCTTTTATTTATTAGATCATAAGATACTATTATGCATTATAGTATGTTGAGATACAGTCACCTATCATTCTTATATTAGGTAGACAATACCACTTATTAAAACTGTGTAAAGGCCTTTGCTGGTTTTAAGTGTTTTGGTTTTTTTCTTGTTTTATTCCCATGTAATATTTACTAGCCTTAAGAAAATATTTATGCTGCTGGTCTTTTTGATATTTTCTTGTTACTGAATCATATATTTTCAGGAATTTTTTATTTGACATGTATTTAATGGGCAGAGTATAAATAATTAGATACGCCCATTCTAAACATGCCACATATTTATACAATATATACAGGAATGGAGAGAATAAGAGTTATTGTTTTGTTTGAAAGAACTGAATTCTCTTATCTACTAAAAATAATTTTCAAAATTAAAAACTCAGGTTATATCTGTAATTAGACATGGATTATGATATTTTATAATCCTTTTGTACAGTGCTACGTTATAGGAACTGAGAGGGGCAATCATTCTTTTGAAGACAGCCCCAAATCCCCAAACAAAACTTTGTGATTTTTCATCTAATAGATTTCAAAATTTAAAGGGACAGGACAACTGGTATTTGAACAGACACAACCATATTTTTGTTTTTATTGGTGGCTATACTGAACTAACCTGAAGCCATATTTGTGAAAGACAAATATCTTAATTTATAAAGGTGGTTTTGAAGGAAATTTAGCCAGAATGTATCAGTCAAGGTCCACTCCTGAAAACAGAAAGCACCTCAAGTAATTGAAGAGATAGAACTTTTTAAGAAAGACTCGTTTAAACATGTATTAGAGCCAGTCATGAAGCACGATGGTATCAGCAAGCTGGTATTTGCAGGTCATAGCCACACTCCCTAAGAACTGCAGGAAGAAAGGGAACAAACACTTTGGAGCACTGCTCTACAGGATTGTGACCCAGACATCTGAAGAAAGTGAGTTAACTGGCAGGACTGAAACCTTAAGAGGTGGAAGGAGAAACCCAGTGGAGTTGGGGTGCAGATTTCTGAGGAGGAAGCACTGCTTGGCTGGCTGATCCTGGTATCTTAACAGACAGAGCAAGGCTGGTTCTGGAGGACATGGAAAAACAACAGGCACAACAAAAAAAACAGACAAACTGGAAATTGATACCAAGAGCTGTAATAGGAACTAACAGCTTCCAAGCAAACAGAAAGCAGGTCCCATTTTTCCTCTTTAAACATATCAGATTCCTTCCTAGCACTCCATATTGACAGAAGAGCCAGGAAGCTAACTAGCAAAGGAGAAGTGTGTTTTGTAGACACACAAACACTGCATCATAAAGCAGAATAGTTTAATAACCAGCACACACAGAATTTTTAAAATCTCTGATCCCTTAACTAATAAAAAAAGTATAGGAATCATCATTGTTGAATATACTTCAATTTTCTGAGGGATAAATATAATCATTTATTTTTGTATGTTTGCTACTGCTGTAATCTTCTGGATGATTAGAAGATATTCACCCTCTAAAAAGAAGGATGAATTAGATATATTTTGGAGTAGTCCAAAGAAAAAAATATTTTATACATATATGCCATTACTGAAAATCTGTAATATGTTTCAAACCAAAATCTAAGATGGTTAAATAATGGAAAATAATAGAAATAAAGAGTAAAAAAAAAAGCTTTATTAAATAAAAATCTTAAGTTCATGAAGCAAAGATTGTTTTTATATTCATTATTTGATGATTATATGGAAATAACTTTATATTAAAACGGGCAAGCAAATTTAAATTGGTAGAAGAGTAAGCTTTATTGTTTAATGAATCATCTGGATACCTACTTGCATCTAAACTGATAGATTCTACCTGCTAAAAATTATTTTATGTTGAAGTTTAAAAATCTTCAAAATGAACTATTACTCACATGTTGAAAAATTATTTTTTAAAAGTAAAGGAATTGGGCGGGCCACAGTGGCTTAGCAGAATTCTCGCCTGCCATACCAGAGACCTGGGTTCAATTCCTGGTGCCTGCCCATGCAAAATAAAAAAGAAAAGTAAAGGAATTAATTATACCTTTGGAAAATGTATGCAATTATAGTCATATTGTAGTGTCTCAAGGTTACTGTAATTTTCTATTCCTTAATTTGGTGAAAAATACCAAGATAGTTGGATTTTATGCTATTATTGAAAAAAATTATTAGTCTATGTTTTATATAACTAATTTTTTTTTGGATGCTCTGTGGTGGGGTCACACTTCCATGTGAATAACCCATTATTGCAGTGCCATTTGTTGAATTGCTCTGTTTGTTTTGGGAAGTGCACAGGCCAAGAATCAAACCCAGGTCTCCCCCCACCCCCACCCCCGGCATGGGAGGTGAGAATTCTACCACTGAACTATCCTTGCACCCCCTTTATATAATATTTTATATTTATACTACAGTCATAATAAGATTAAAAAGTTATTTTATGAATGCTTTTATATTCATTGGCAAATTAAATTGGAATCTTCAAAAAACAAAAACAGTTATTTTCATGTTAATGGAAGAAAAAGCATTAAAGTAAGCATTATTATGGCAATAAAATAAGCATTATGATGGTCATTTAGTATGAACAACTGCAACATAAAATTTAATTTTAGAATTGCTCTTTAGTATTAATGATGTATTTTGTCATGCAGGATGGCATTTTGAGGAATATTAAGGAATGGGAACATTGAAGAAAACAGAATTGTTCTAGGAATAGCCACAAAAAGATGGGTCCTTTCTATTGAGTCAATACAAATTTTAAGTAGTATATTTGGACAATATTTCTCAGTAAAATATTGCCTTATTTTCCCTTCTCCCATAGGGAAACACCTAATTTCAGATTTAGAGCTCCAATGCTACAAATCCTTGTTATTCCAAGGAAACCACTTCACTAATTTGACTCAAGCCACATCCATGCTGCTAGTTTTCCCTGAGGATTTTCCTTCTCTCTTGGGTGACACAGCTGCTAGCAGCAGCTAGCTAAGCAGATGGTGCTCCCCAACTAGCACATGATTAGTTTTCTTCTAAGGGTAAATGTTCCCATGTGTGTACCTTCCTTTTCTGATCAAACACAGTATTGCATAAACCACAGATCGTGTTGCTGTCTTTTTAGTTTTGGAATATGCATTTTTAAGAGAATTCCACATAAGTATATATTTTTCTAATTTTTTTAAGTACTTTAGACAAGCTCTACTTCATTTTTCTCTAACTTCCCTACTTCTATTATTCTAACTTTTCAATCTGGCCCTAAAATAATCCTTTGGATTTTGGAATACAGGTTCAGCAAAACTTTATTACACCATCCAATCTCTATATATTTATTTTATTTCAATTATTTTATCTGAGCATATAATGTACTAAATGGATTTTTTTTAATTTTCAAATTTTCAGTTATTAACATATTTTATCTTGATTTTGATTGTGATAATAGTAAAACACTAGGTAACGTGTTGGAAATTTTTAGTTCATTCATACAGAGTTCCATGTGTTACTGTTTTTTTTTTTTTCAAATCTTACCTCTGATTCTTAAACTATAAATTGTATCTTCTAAAGAAAGCTTGAAATTGGAAATCAGGGATCTCAGCCTAACTCTACTAACTCAGAAGATTAGTGGGACACCTGGACTTAATTCATAGTTTTTTTACTGCTTTCTTCCTTAACTAATAAAGCAAGTTCCTATTCTCACCCTCTATCCCAAAAATTAGAGAAACAAAGAAAAGAAATATAACTTAGATTCTCCATTAAAACTAATGAAAGGGGAAAGGATACACAAAGAATATGCATTCTTTCATAGCAGCTCACTGTCCACTTTATCACTAACCTAGAGACTATGCACATATGTCATTAAAGTATAGATTTTACAGGAATTTTACACTTTCTTATTTACATTACAAATAACAAGATCATAATCTGGAGAGGAACCGCTGTGTTCTCAGGCTCATATATTACTTACTAGCAGAACTGATTCAGTATAACAGATTTTATTAGATTGATTAATTTTTATTTTTGTGTATATTGGTAACATAATAATTTTTAAAGTATAAGTTAAACATTTGTCTGTATTAGTGATTTTTTTCTGGCAGTTTGCTCAGTGACTACTTTCAGATTATATTTAATCAGTGCTAAACTTGGATTATTATAATATGCTCAAATGTATCATGATTACATATGTGAGTGTATAGCTGCAGATGCAAGTATTTGCCTATCCATTAGGTGTTTCTAAGACACTCTCATAGACAGATGGAGATGATGAGTGTTTTTCCCCAATACTGGGATTTAAAATATATTAGACGAGAAACTCAAACTCCTCTCTTCCCAAATAAGACCGGTAGTTTGTTTTTGGTACTCCTAATTCTATAGTTATGACTATTTTCTTTGGTTTTAGGAATTGACTTCTTTGACACTTTAACTATCTTTTCAGATACTAAGAAAATGCATATTGATATTATTACATTTTAAAGGCTATATATAGCTTTCTTCATTAGAAACAGATTTTCGTGGTTGGAGAAATTAAACTAAGTCCAGGATCTAAATAAGATTAATAAAATAGGATTAATCTCTATGTACCCAGAAAGTGGGGTTTTAATACAAACAGAAATTTCTTCACAGCGTTTGTACTGTCTTCCAGAGGAAAAAAAAAATTGATGGCCAAATTCCAGGACTTAAAAGTGACTTCTGTTTCTTCTCACATTCCATATTGGAAGACATGATGTGATACTATTATGTGTCAAGAACCACGAATTCCAGTTTATTCTTTCTTAAATTTGGGTACTATTTATGCTTTTTAAATGATGAATGTCAAAAATCTTGTCAAACACTGCCATATGTAAATATGACCTTGAAACAATTTTTCAAACCAGTATAACCTAGACAAGTGAATTAATAGTCTGTGTGTATCTTCCAAAAGCCATTCATGTGATGGCTTATGATATTTGATCACTTTCCTGAGAGGAGTATACTAGACCAAATGCTCTGGAAAGGATCCTTCAATTTCTGTGAACTTACTTCTTCACATAGAAAATAGCTACTCAAGTATATAATAAGTGTTAAAGAGACAAATTTATACTTTCTTTTAAGTGATCATCTGCTACATAATTTCCATTTGCTTTAAATGCTCAGTGTTTGCATCAAGTGCTAGAGATGCAATGATGAGTCAAATAGAGTGCTTTCAAGTAAGTTACATTTTTCAGCTATTAATCTTTCTGTTACTCCCCCACATATGATCCATTCATGTTAGCCACATTTAGTTTGCCAAAAATATGAAATAGGAAAAACCCTTTAAAAAATGCACATTTATATTTTAAAGGCTTTTACTTGCTGTGATTTACAAAGAGGAAGGTCTGTACAGTACTTTACAGCACTAGCTCTAAAACAAATATGGTTTTTCTTTTTTTTGGCATGAGCAGGAACCCAGTTCTACAGCATGGCAGGCAAGAATTCTACCTGCTGAGCCACCGCCACACCACCCCAGATATGGTTTTTAATCCCAACTCTATCCTGTTATATTTGTATAATCATGACCAAGTTAGCCAAGATTTTTATAGCTATGTTCTCGATTATAAATTGGTAATTTACAAATTACATATTTTTATAAGGATTATAAAGGCATACACACACACAGATATAGTGACTAGAATATATTAAGCCTTCAATAATGGTAGCTATAATTATTTCCCCCAATGACTTCTTGTGCTTGTGACAAAAGCTGGACTTCAGAAGAACCCTAGGAAAAACCCAATCATGAGGTCTAAACCCATACTGACTTTTCCTTGGTCTGCCCTCTTTAGTCCCATCTTAATTACATTTAATCCGTTGGTTCTAAGGGTTTTGTATCCAAAAAATGATGATGCTAATAATAATATCCCCCCCTGAGTTTTATCCCTACAGAAAGCTAGAGAAACAAATAAAAGAAAGGAATATCATTTCATTTTAATACTTGCTAACAAAGATTCTTTGTTGTTATATTGTGCCTCAGTGCACATTCTGGTCATCAAAAGATGTTGTTTTCTAGACTTGTATTACATTTTCTACTAAAAATTAACAGACAGGAGTATCAAAAGTTCATTTCACAATGCTCTTGGCCTTCTCCTTAATTGGAATCCTGTCTCCTAGGATTATATAATACACAAATTTAGGGCTGTTTCTTAATATTTTTGAGACAATTTTTTTCTTTAAAGGAAGAATAATAATACCTATTTGGAATGTTATGTTGAGATTAAATAATAAAATATTAGAAAAATCAAGCATAATACTTGGCACGTACAGGAATTTGCTGTTGGTTAGCTAATGAGGTTGAACTCCAATGTAAGGGAATAGAAGTGAAGACAGTTCTCTAGTGGGTCTATAAGTTATATTACCATATTGAAGATGAACAAGATTGAAAGGGGTTGTATAGACCTATGTGTCCCACTGATTAACACTAGAAATATAAATTAGTTCTTGCAAGAACTACTTCAAAGGTATGAATCGTGCATAACAAGTGTTTAAGTCCAGGGTACAGGGGGAAAACTGCTATTGCATGCTATGGGCTATGTTCAAAAGGAAACCATCAGCACTACCACAGCAACAGCAGAGGTAAACAATGGGGGGAGGGAGAAGAGTGAAGAGATTTAGATTTCCTATTTGGTGAGGGTGTGTTTTATCGGTTTTCTTTCTCTTGGGAACAATGAAATGATCTAAAATTGAGAGTGTTGATGGATTGTGGACTTTGGGCACTATACATGATCTCTGATGAATGCAGATGGCTGAAGGATGCAGACTAGATTGGCGAGTGATGGTGTATACTTATGAACAAATGCTGTGCTGTTACCAAAAAGGAACAAAGTTGTGAAGCAAGCAATGATGTGAATGAACGTGTGGAACATTTGGTGAGGCAAAATAAGCCAGAAACAAAAGAACAGTGGTATGCTCTTCTTTAGAAAATGCTTATTAGAAAACAGGGGCTTAGATCGTAAGCTTTTACAGCAGACACATTTAGTCCAGAGTGATAATTATTATTTCTGGATTTCGAGATTCTGTTATGTGTGTGTGTGTGTGTGTGTGTGTGTGTGTGTGTGTACCTGATATTTAGAGATAAGAATGAAGCTGATCTGGTTGGGGTTAAAGTAATTCAGAATACAGGGGTAAAGAAGACAATGTCTATATTTTAGAACTACACATACCCTTTGAGACTAAAGGAAGAAAGCTTTATTTGGTCTGGAACTGAAATTTTCTGTAGCACACAATCTAACTCAACCTATCTGTATAGCTCATTTGAACAACTGAAACACAGGGAGCCCAGAAGAAGAAAGAGGTCCTTTAATCCTGTATAGCTGAATGTAATGCCTGGATACATCTTACAGTATATTAAGCAGACAATCAAAACATATTGGCAAAGTTCCTGGAGGGATGGTAGAAAAAATATGGAAATATTAAACTTTACCACTGGGGGAAATCTGCTGATACTGTGTCAAACTATAGGGACACCCAAATCAATAGGCCATGTCCCTGATCTTGAGGTTTACTCTTGTGAAGTTTATGTAGGTAGTGGAGAAGCTTAACCTACCTATAGGTATGCCTAAGAGGTACTTCTGGAGAACCTCTTTCGTTGCTCAGATCTCCTCACTCTCTCTAAGCCCAACTCTGCAAGTGAAATCATTGCCCTCTGTGCTGGTTTGAAAGGAAGTATGCCCCCCAAGAAAAGCCATGTTTTAATATAAATCCCATTTCATAAAGGTAGAATAATCCCTATTCAATACTGTATGTTTGAAACTGTAATCTGTAATATCTGTAACTGTAATATCACATCATCTCCCTGGATGATGCGATATAGTCAAGAGTGGTTGTTAAACAGGATTAGGTGATGACATGTCTCCACCCATTTAGGTGGGTCTTGATAGGTTTATTGGAGTCCTATAATAGAGGAAATGTTTTGGAGAATGAGGGATTCAGAGAGAGCAGAATGATATAGCCATGAGATGCAGAGAGTCCATGAGCCAGCAACCTTTGGAGA
>PVIY010056847.1:0-13136 GCA_004026745.1 Myrmecophaga tridactyla
CAACAGATGAGGTTCACGTACCATTGGCTTATGTCCGCAGCAACAAGACTAGGTATGCTCATCTGGCCAAGTTGACAACTGAATCTAACTAACACATTCACCCACCCACCTACACAGTCTTCCAGAAACTTCAATTTTTAGAAACTCAGAGTCTTGATTTGGTGACCATCATTCTAATCATGGATGAGGTTTAGTACCGAAGAAAGCAAATCTCCCAGGTTGCCCATTGGCAGTAAGGAATGCTTTATAGTGTCTTCTTATTTTCCAATTGCATAGTTATCCTGAAAATGGCTCTACATGTACATAGTTTTTCTCTCCCTTTCCCTCCCTCCCTCCCTTTCTCTCTCTCCCTTCCCCCCTCCCCTTTCAGAGTCTAAACAAGATGGTACCAGGGGACTGATAGCCCAAAAGAGGAAGAGTAAGAAAGCAGGAGAAATATCAGATGAATAAACCAGGATGAAGTCCACTAAGGGACTGTTCCTGGAAAGGGCCCTCTCTGGATCTGTTTTATTGATTGCAGAAACTCACATGCTGACACCACAGCCATGGGCACTGTCACTTTGGCCCTCACAAGTTCCAGCTTGGCCTTCTCATTTCTGCTGAATATGATACGGGGTGCCGGGTGAGCGTGGCTCTCACAGTAAACATTTCTTCTGCACGTGATGGGCCTGTAGCCCTGCTCCTCCTTTGTGCTCTTCTGCCTTCCATCCTCTCTCCCCCACCTTTACATTCCCTTTCTTCCTGAGGCCGTTTATTTCTCCCTTTGCCTTTCTTGCTCTTGGCCATCTGATTTTGTCTTCTCTGAGGGCCTGGTATCTCTTTGCACATGTGGAGGAAACTGTGCTGGTGTTATTTACAAAGCTTGTGGCCAAAGGTCCCTTCCCAGCCATGTCATAGCTGACCTCATTCCTCTCTTACTGTACTGCCCAAATCAACATCTCCAGTTTCACTCTTGGCTTGACCAAGGAAAGCTGGATGGTTCTAAGTTGGAGATAATTCAATGCATTCTGCTTCATTGCTGTCTGAAAGAATCCAGCCCTTTCTCTCCTCCTAACCCCTCTTAATAGAAAATATCAAACACAGGAAGTGTGAGCTGTGTGAGAGCTGGAAGGGGAAATGAAATGATTGCTCCACTAATCCATCACTCCTACTTCACAGAAGGAAGATAAGTGAGGGTCAGAACGTGAGGAACATGCTTCAGAGCAGGTCATTTGGGTGGCGCTGGGCACTCAGCTGTGCTGGGCACTCAGCTGTGCTCTCGTGTGGGACGGAGGTTTTCTTCAGGCTGCAGCCAGCATCCTCTCATGTCTTTTGCAGCGCCACTGCTGTCCCCAGGGTTCGCGGTTCCTTGGCGTTGCTGGGACCACACCCTGTGTGTGGAACCCCTTTCTGTGGCAGGTTCACTCTTCCCTCTGGGGTCAATGCCTTCAGAAGTCATAAGGAGGGAAGCGAAGGAGCAGCCGTCTGAGGACTGATGAAAACACACCTTTGGAGGCTGTGGGCTGCATACTGAAAAAGGATGAATTAAATTTAATGAATATTTCCTCACTAGATTTCCTTCCTTATTAAGTATTTTGCAAGATTTTTATTACTTGCTAAGAGTCTAAGTTATTTTCTCTCATTTCCTTGCAAAGGACGAGCTCAAGATTTCAACTGTTCTCATTTATTGTTAATTTTCTTTTCCTGCTCATTTATTAGAAGACCCATTTTTCTCCACAGTTTATCTTTTTTTTTCCTCTGAAGTGTTTATAAAATCCTCTCTAGCCCTTTTACCACTTAAAAATTGCTTTTCCTTTTTTATCACCTGAGTCTTTTTGCTTTGGCCTTTAACTGAGGAATAATCAAATTCTCTCCTTTATTCTAATCCTTTTTCATCACTAAACCTCTTTCAACTTATACAATTTCTGAACTCACTCTGCTAAGCTATAATGACAGTTTCTATTTTCATTCTGTCTGGATGGGATGAAGCTGAAATTCCATTTAATTCAGTGGAATAAACTTATACCCAGCACCTACCATGTAATGCAGGGGCAGGCAGAGTACACACTCAGCATGTGTCCCTGGGGCCATGGGCATCTTCAGGCACTGTGCTGGTGGGGTTGGAAAGAATGACAAAAACCACCCCTGGCCCTGCTTACAACTTCGCGGTGACTTTCCATCACTCCATGGAAGTCCCTGCAATAGACCCCAAGGCTGTCGGTGACCTGACCCCTGCCGTCCTCTCAGCCTTTAGCCTCAGTTGTCACCTCCCAGCCCTCTGGAATTCCAAACGTGGCATGGACAGTCACACCTTCATCCCCTCGCCTTTGGTAATGTGGAATTCTCATCCTTCCATTTCCTTAATCCTCCATCACCTTTTCTCCAAGTCTTCACCCAAGACTGATTTTTCTTCTCAAGTCCTGGGTCCCTTCCTCTGTGCTCCTTTCTGTACTTGTTCTTCTACTTATGCACCGCATTGGGACTGCCTTACAGGTCGCTCCCTCTCTCTTTCATAGTTTTGGAGCTTCTCCAGAACAGGATTTCCCCTTATTCAGATCTGTACCCCCCAGTTCCCAACTTGCCAATCATCACATTTTTTCAAAGTGATGTGAATATTGGACATCATCAGAGAGTTATATTTCAGAGGGTGAATTGTCTATGGATGCAGAGATCCAGGAAGATTTCATGGGGGGCATGACATTTATAACCCAACCAAGAAGGCTAATGAGATTTTATAAGGGTAAGACATACAGGATGGAGGGAATAGTTTTACCAAAAGGCAAAGTGGCAAATTGCAGACATCTTTTTGGACAACAGAAAGCTGTTTGGCACGGTGGAAGCAGGCATTTTGGGTGTGAAAGGGATGGTGTCATTCATACGTTCATTTCTTCTAAAAATACTTGTTGAGCACTGCTATATATTTTTTCGTAGGAAAAATATATCCTACCAAAAAGGTAGGATAGCTCATAGAATATTAGATGGAGAGTTCTAAGACATGGGGAGAGAAGAGGGTGAGCAAATGACAGGAAGCTGATTTCCCTGAGGAGCTGGCACTCCTGGGTCCATGTGTGGAGTTGTGGTAGATTCGGTCATGTACTCCAGCAAAAGATAAGTCCTTCACCTTAGCTCAAGCGCCTTTGGGTGTGTGCTTATTTCTAAATAGGGCCTTTTGGAGATGCTATTCTAGTGAAGGTGTGGCTTCCTGAATCACAGTCGGTCTTAGTCCCTATTCCTGGAAGTCTTATAAAGAGAAGGAACTGGAAGCCAGAAGACAGAGAAAGCCAGAGGGATGAGCAAGAAGTCAGAAGTCTGTGGAATGGGAAGAGCAGACACAGGGCACAGGGATTGCCCGTGAGGAGAGATACAAACCGAGGGAGCTGAGGATGGCAGCAAGCTGGTGCCAGAAGCAGCAGGCTCGGGGGAGAGAGCATCGTCTTGCTGACATCTTGACTTTGGACTTCTGGCATTTCAGACCGCAAGCCAATGGATTCCTGTTGTGAAGCCATTGTGTGCTATTTGTCATGGCAGCCTGGCACACTGAGACAGGAGCCAAAAATCCTTGTTCACTTGAGCCTGGAGGTGGCGATGCTTCTGGGTGGAAAGAAGTGATGAGCCTGAAATGTTGCCTCCAAACACCCTCTGCCATGCTTCCTGCTACATTTTTGGGTGCCACCATTTTGTCCTAGTCCATCTCCTTTCTCCCCTTTTATAATCTGCTCCCTTAGAGCACCAAGCAGCTGACTCTGATGTCTTAGTGAGGATTCTGGCCCCTGTCTCCCATTTCCATGCCAGCTCTGGCCTTGTGGAATGAAATGCGTTTCTCCCTGGAAGGCGCCGTCAGGTGAGAGAGCTGCAGATCTGTGAGGGGTCTCCTCCCCCAGGCCCCTGAGATGACACGCTCTAGGTGGTCTCCTTCCCAGGGGCAGAAGCCGCAATCCTGCTCTGTGAAGAACGGGCAGAAGTGTTTTGAAAACTGCACCCACGCTCCCAGTTCCAGGTGAAGTTTGTTATGACCATGCCCAGCAACCACACTTCCAAATTCCGGGGCGGTGACAGCCAGCTCCGCGGGAAGCCTGCCAGGCCTGCGGCTCTGAGGCAGTGAGGTGGGCCCGGAGACCACCTGTGGAACGGTGGAAACACCGAGGAGCGTGGGAGCACCCCGGACGGCGGCTGCATGGGGGGGCGGCCACAACCTTTTCCGTTGCGTTTCACCAAGAACTGAACAACCGGTCTGGACCGAGGAGAGTCATTCATTTGCTCTATCGGTCATGCGGCCTTTATTTAATGACGAGTATGTTGTGTGTGACAGACTCCGAGGGCGTGGGTCTCGGGGCTGCAGCCCAGGATGCCTGCAGAGGCCCGGATGCCTCGGGCAGCCCCAGAACTGGACAGGGGAGATCCAAGTTTTATGGGGCCTGTAGGTTATGCAATTTTAGGTTTCTTCTAGAACACAAAGGACAGGGGGCACCTTTCCATGCTCCCTCCCAGGGATTGCAAGGGGCCAGTATGGAAGGTCTGGGAAGCTGACTCTCCATTGTCTTCACAGGGAATCCATTTCTGCTGGCTTCAGAGATTAGTTGGTGCCCCGTCGTGTGTCTCAGTTTCTTTCTGGGGTGGGGAGCCCCTGCTTGAAAGCTGGGAAGCCGCGTTCTCCCAGACAGCCCAGTGCATCTCCTTGGGGAGCACTAGACTCCAGGAAATGGATGGTGGTTTGGTTCACAGAAATCACAGTTTGGAAGTTTATCTGTGGTTTGCACTCAGAGTCCAAAATGTTTGCACAGTGTCCATCTTCGGGTTGGGGGTGAGTCGCTGGCTGAGCTCTGGGTTCTCAAGGTCACCAGGTCGCTGTCAAGCTCAGGGTCCTCCCAGGTGGAGGCCGGTCTCCAAACGCCCGGTTCCGCCCCTCCCTGCAAGTGCTGCACGCCGCCCCCCGGCGGTCGCCAGCCTCTGCCTCCCCACCTTGGCACTCTTGCTTTCTGGGACCCTTGTGCTGCCATGTCAGAAATCCACGCTGCTGGAGGGACCGCGTCGAGAGGGGAGGCCCAGGGGCCCCAGGAAAGGGGAGAGGCCCAGTCACCTCCGCATCAGGGAGCTCCGGGTGCCGACCCAGCTGGGCTGGGGTATGCGAGATCCTAAGAGAGACCAAGAGAAGGACTCCCATGCTCAAATCAGTCAATGCACAGAGCCAGGATGGATGAAGATGTGCTTGATACTTTAAGCCTCTGCATTTCTGGGTGTTTTTTCTAAGCAATGGAGAAGCAGGACAGTTAATTTCCTCCGGACCTCTCCTTCTCCGCCTTCTGCTCCTTGAGGGCGTTCCCGAGTGGTTTTCCTAAAGGTCATCCCTGGGGGAAGTGGTTTCCAGCTCCTTCTAAGGTTTGCTGGATGGAGCTAGCCCGTGTCTCCTTGGAAACACTAACAGCTTTTTTCCCTCCTTTGCTCCTCGAGGAAAAGAGCCTCTGCATTCCTTACAGATCTGTCTGCATTCGGTTGGTGTTTAACATGCGTCATCTGTTTGAATCCTCACTTTGATAAAGAGGTAGTCCTTATTTATCTCCTGGTTTCAGATGGAAAAAGTGAGCAGAGGTTAATTAAATTATCCAGGGCCACCCAATCGGAGAGCAGTGGAACGGTCTGTAAGCCTAGATTCTTCCGATTCTAAATGCAGCAGATTCTCCATCAGATCAAAACTCCTGCTTATTCTGATGAGAAAACCGAGCCGGTGCCCCAGCCCTGTCCCCCACCCCGATCTGAATGGCCCCACGAGGTGCCAGCAGGGACATGTTACCCCGTATTTTTCAGGACCTGAACGTACCCCCCTTTACACTGAGCCCCGAAAGTGCCCTCCTCACTGCCGAGGCTTTTTTTCACTCTCCAATATAATCCAGCCTGTTTCCTCCTGGGAATGGAAAGGCCCCTTCTGATGCCAATAAAGCAAAGGTCCTGTTTCTGACGAGGGATGGCACCCCCATAGGAGACGCCCCAAACAGGAGGTGCTGAAACGCTGGGGCCCAGGCCTGGGCCGTGCAATGTTCTACCTTAAAAAATAAGCACAGAAAGAAGTTTCCGAGATAATGCTTCTTCAACAAAGAGTTATCCTGGAGTATGGGGAACGTCAGAATGGGGTGGAGACTAGAAAGAATGCGATCAATATTTCATTATAATATCTCTGGAGGTTTCCGAAGCAATGGATATGGGAGAAGGGAAGCTTTTAAGAAGAAAAATGGTGCATATAAATGGCTCAGTAAAATAAGTGTTTTCACATTTTACTTAGAGAAAAACATAGTGTACATTTTAGCAGAGAAAAGTGGATATTTAAATAATTTATCAAACTTCTTTCCTTAGGGAAAATGCAGAGTGTAACATCTCCATAACTCTCTAGAAAGGAAACATTTTTAGTTTGTATAAGAAGAAAGGTACCTAAAAAAAGAAAGGCAGAAAAAGACAGTGGCAAAAACATCGGACAGAGAGTGAGAGGATGAGTGGGGACAGTTCTGCCGCTGCTAGCTGTGCGGCTGGAGTGGCTCCCTGCTTCCTGGGACGTTACTTTTCCCAGCTGTAAAATGGGTAAGAGAGGAGCTGTCTGGGCGATGGGGGCCACTGAAGCCTCTCCAGGCAGCTCCCAGGCCTCTCACTGTGGCTGGGAAATCTCGAAACTACAGGACCTTTCTTCTCTTTTGGGTTCTGTGATCAAATTGCATGCAATGTTTTACAAAACAAAGAAACTCCCATCATCGGAAAGCACGGCTTATGGCAGATCCCCAGAGCTGCCCCGTAGTGAATGATGGCTGGATCATTCCCAGGAATGGAAAGTCCTCGGCTCCTGGTCTGGACTTGTCTGCAGACTTGCACGGTCTAAGGGTCGGGATGCTGATCCTTGTCCCCTTTGAGAGGCCCTGCAAGGCTGGGGAGGGGTCTCCTCAGCAGCAAGACTGAGACGCAGCCCAGCTTGACAGTCTGCTGGGCACCGTGAAGACAGAAAATCTGAGTCAGAGAAACAGCAAGATGAGCCCTGCAGTGTTTCTCTGAGCAGCTGATTGGTTTGTGGGGCTTGGGGTGAGCTTCCAGATTGATGCTAGGGAACCACCCCCACGATACAGTACTGAGGAGGATTTGCTAAGTGTGGGAGGGAGGATGACTAAGGGGAAAATTAAATCTCTATGAACAGCAGAATAAAGCAGGGAGTTATCAAATTTTAAAACGATTGAATAATGCAAAGAATAGTTTGGGATTTAGGATGCGGTAGACACTGATATTATAAATATGCAATGGTGTGTCTTGGCTGAGCTGAACCAAGGCCTCCAAGATCCCTGAGCAGGGAACTGGAACTGCAGGCCTCTTCCAGAGCCAGCTGAAGAACCTCGGGGAAACCCTGACCAAGTGGAGGCTGAGATGCAGAAATAGCTGCTAGAAGTAATTCACACTATGGTGTCAATGACTTCACTTTCCCCAGAGTGATTTTGTACTTTTGTTCCTACTGCCTGAGGGAAAGGTACCCCAGTTACTTAACTTTCTTTGTCTCCTATTTTAAAATTTTGACTTTTTATCAAACTAATATATTCAGATGATTTATTAAACCAAAAGAATAATGATGCTTATAATTACCGCAGCCACCAACACAGCAGGCCTCTGCCCCCCTGCTCCACACCCTTGAGTCTGTTTTTTCAATTGGGCAAAACTGTGTGAACTATTTCTTGGGGGTGTTTACCTCCTGATTCCTAAGTAACAGGCTTATACTGCCCTTTCTTCATTGATCAATTTCAGGTGTTGTGCATTGGAATCTGTGGATCTAGGGATCCAGTGCCCAGCCTACACTTCTCTTCCTCCCTCCCTCCACTGCGGCCTTATCCCACTTCATATCATTATGGTTAATAAACATCATTTGCAGATGAGCCACCAGATATTCTGATATTTCCTTTTTTTTTTAACTAAAATTATCCACTCTTTCAGCAATTGCTTCTTACTCCCTTTGCTTAGTTATTTTAAGTACGTATCGCTAATTATTTCCAAACCCTTAAGGAAACCGCTAAATCCTCTCTCAGTGCAGTTGAGCACATCAGCTCTCAGTTCCAAGGGTCCATATTTTCCTCTACGGCTCCATTCTGGGATGTATGCTGGCGCCCGAGGACCTCCCTCCTGTCAGTGGAGGGGTGGGCTCTCTGCCTTCTGCCTGTTGGAGTTGCGTTTTCTGGATCTCACATATTCCTCATTGTTGGCTGGAATTCCCAGCATGACCCAGGCAGGGACGGGGCAGAACTCCCATCTTCCCGTTTCCTGCCAGGGCCTCCCACTGGCCAAACTCAGCTAGAAACATCCAGCAGGAAAGTCTCCGGGGCACACGGTGGAACAGAGCAGGGGGAAGTGGCTGAGCACAAGTGGAGAGAAACAGCACCCGCTTCCTACGGGAATAAGGGTCACAGCTGAGGTTGAAATCGAAGGAAAACTTAGAGCCTCAAATGCATGTGTTTTTAGGGTAGAAAGACAAAAAATATAGAAATTATTGCCCACTTTAAGAATTAAAAATAATAATTAGAAAATAGAACAAGAAAGTAGGAAGAGGAAAATAATAAAGATAAAAGCAGGAATAAATCATATAAAAAGCAAAATGATAGCAGAAAGAATGTGTAAATGCAGAAGCAGTTTTCTTCAAAAGGAAAAAATAATGGATGAATGATTTAGAAATGTGATTAAAGAAAAGAGGGAACAAAAACAGTTATGATTAGAAACGGAAGGTAAGAACCATATGCATGGAAGAGAAGAAAGGAATCACAAGGGTTTGTGACATAAGACTTCACTTCCCAAGCACAACTTTATTTTCTTACAGAATTGAAATTACCAAAACTCATCCAAGAAGTAAGAATCTTGAGGAGTCTAACTTATTATGAAAAAAAATCAGAAAGAAAATTAATAGTCAACAGCTAAAAAAAAAAATCAGGAGCAGATGGTTTCACAGCTGAGTTGCTAACCTTTAGAGAACAGGTAATTCTAATGTTAATTAAATTATTCCAGGCTTTAGAAAATAAAGTTCATCTCTCCAATTCATTTAAAAAAGCCACAATGGCTTTAATACTAAATCCTGATAAAGAAGCACAAAATAAAAGGTGAGGTGAATAATAGACCAATCTCAGGAGCAAAGTTGTTAGAAATCGAAATAAACTGATAAAAATGGAATCCAAACAATTATTTAACGATTAATACATGATGGCAGGCAAGGTTTCTCGCAGAAATGATGAGATGGTTCAGATGGATCAACAAAAAGCCTTAAACATAATTCATTACACACACAATAAAGGAGGGAAAAAAACCCACATAAATCATATCAACTGAGGCAAAAACGCTATTTTCTAAAGCTAAGCAGATCTTGCCAATTAACGTTGAACTAGGAGCCTTCTGAAAGGGCAATCTTAGAGGTGGTCCAGTCCACTGCTTCGTCGCATAGACGGGGAAATGGCATAGCAGGGAAGAGAAGAGATTTAAGTTTAGGCAGAGAATTAGGGGCAGAGCTGGCAAGAGCATTTCGAGTTCTCATAGGTGGCATTGAATGTGTCTGTAGCTTCACCTGGGCTGGTCCTCACCTCGCTTCCGCTCTCACCTCTCCTTGGTGTGAGCTCAGGGTCCTTGTCCGAGCATTTATGTGCTTTCCCTGCAGGGGAGACGGTGATTCCCGGACTCCTTTGGATCGAGGGTCATGGTTTCTGGTCCCTCCCGCCCTCCAGGCTGCACAGCTGTACCAGGGCACATGCTGGAGGCTGGCCCCCGGGGAGGGAGGCGGCCACGGGCGTCACCCGCTGGGAAGTCATTTGTTCAGAACTCATTCATCGGGACCCCACGAGGCAGCTGTGGCCCCCACCACCAGTTTGTGCCACAAGGCACTGTGGTGACGGGTCAGCCAGAGGCAGGTGGAGCGTTCTCTCGATTTTCATCCACTTTGGTGGGGATGGACCATTGAAAATGGGACCTTTCAAAGATGTTAGTTTTAGTTAAGTTGTGGCCAGTTGAGTCAGGCTGGATCTCAATCCTCTTACTGGAGGCCCTATAGAGAAAAGCCACAGGGGGAGGCCAGAGGCTGGAAGTCAACAGAACCCGGAAGAGAAAGGAGAGGACACTGCCATGGGACAAAAATCCAAGCACTGCAGGCCAGCCTTCCAGCCTCTAAAACTGTGGGCCACTAAATTGCTGTTAAGTCCACTCATTGTATATTTGTCGTAACAGCTGGGAAATTGTGATATAACTCATTTTACAGAAAGGGAAACTGAGGCTAAAGGAAAAGGGTCATTTCGACCAATGTCACACAGGAAATACGTGTCAGATCTGGGATTCGAATCTACATCTCTCCCTCCCTCTCCCTCTTTTAAATAAAGAAGTCTAACCCATGCTTATTATTTTGATTATTGAAGTGATTCATACTTATAACTTAAACTAAACAAAGTTAAACACTTGAAAGAAAAAGTTCATGGTGGTGCTAGAAATAAGGCTGTTGGTATGTATGCCTCTAGACTTATTGCTTTGGCATATACAAGTGTAATCCGTAAATTGAATTATAGGACTTCATAGGATAAAAAATCATAAACCACTGCCATTGCTGTTTTCTACAGTCTCTGTTCTGGTTTCTTTAAGTAATAAAATAATTTTAAGTTCTTATTTATACTTAATAACCCCATGTAATAAACCATAACTTAGAGCTACTCCTATTTCCCCAGTCAGAATCTAGTGAAGGGACTACAGCTGATAAAGGGGCCACGGTTCTTCTCTACCTTAGATCTTCAGCCTTTCCCCATCTAGTTAAATACAATACCTGACCCCGTTCAGAGTAAGAGTGCCAGATAAAATGCAGGATACCCAGTAAAGTTTGAATCAGAAATGAACAATGAATATTCAAAAAATATAAAAAGGCCCCAAATATTGCATGGTACAAACTTAACACAGAAAAAAACGTCGAATCTACATCTCTTGATTCCAAGTCCCGTGCTTTCCAATCTACCCCCCAGCTGCCTCTTCCTTCCCTGAGGAGTCTAGACAACTGCAGAGAGAAAGCAAAGCAGATGAAGCCTCATGTTCTGGTGGTCGAAGGGGCATTCTGTGACGCCCGGTATGGAAGGGGAAACCCAGACAGCCTGTCTCCTGAAAATGCAGAAAGCTTTGCTGAATTACTGAAGTCCAAGGAGGATCCTAAGGAGCATAAGTTTCTGTTGAGGATTCTCAGGAGAACGTTCATCTGCTGATAGTGCCGTGGCTTCCTTGGCCCTGGAAATCCTCCAAGCTGTTGAACATTAGGCAAGAAGGCAGGTAGCACCAGCCCACTTTGCTGCACTGAAGCCTGGCTGCACAGAGGAGCCAGCTCTGAAACATCTGCCCCACATCATCACCCAGTGCTGTATTCTGGACTTAATAAATTGTCACCTGAGCCCAGAAAAAAAAAGACCCGGGTTCTAGGGACAAATCCTGCGACCCTCGGCGTGAAGGGGAGGATGTGGGCTTTGGCATCGGTGAGCTGGGGGTTCCCACGGAGGGTCTGCTCCCTACTAGGTGTGACTGGGCTGCCCCTTTGCTCTCCTACACTCACCTCCCTTAGGTGGAGCTAGCAGAGCTCTCACGGCAGCTCTGAGGCAGAGTGTGGTCCCGGAGGCAAAGCATCCAGTGAGATTCCTACATTTAATCATCCTCAGTAAATGCATGTCCCCTTCCCTCCCATCAGAGCAATCCTCTCCTCCCACAAACATGTATCAAGAAGCATCCCTCTGTCCCATGCAGGCTCATGGAGGGACAAGTGAGAGACGTAAGATGTGCTACATCATCATTCAAGACTTTTAGTTATAGGGAAAAAAAGCAAGCATTTTAAAGCACTTTTATTTAAATGGCTTCATTTTGCCTTACATTTTATTTTTCGTATAGCAGTTGTGTGGGAACTATTTTCCCTACTGGGTCTGGCTGGCTTAGACTAGAGAACCTCAGCGGGCCACACCATCTCAGGCCCTGCGTTAGGCTCTGAGGTTTTCCTCTTTTTCTGCCAGGAGCTGTGAAGACTTGACCAAAAATTGAGATGCGGACTGTTTGTGCTAATATAAATATTTCAGAATCATTCTTTCCCTTCAGCTTCAGTTCTCTCAGGTAATAACTGGCAATAAAGAGACAATTTTTACGGAAATCAGTAACTCTAGTCCTTTTATTCTAATAAAGAGTTGCTACTAATAATCGCTTTCATTTACCAAGGGGTCTTTTTTGAAACTGAAGTCTAAGGCATTTTACACTTGGATTTTAATGCCTGCTATTCTAAGAGAACATGATTACCAGCTACCATTCATTAGTTTTCATTTCACAACTTTACAGCAAAATAATTTTCATGTTATTGTAGATCATACATAGATAATACTGTCATCAGATAAAAGTACTTAGTATTGCTAAAGAATATGAAATTGTGAAATATGCCATATGCTAAGCATTATTATTTTTTTCTTTTTCTAAGGCTATTTGCCGGTAGTGAGATAGAGTTTGTGCTGTGTGGAAGTTATGGAAATTTATACCTTACATCATGATACATTCCACTTCCTTGGCTAAAACATCTTTCATTATCTCTTTTGTAAAATGAAACTTTGGCTTTAGAGAACAAATTCCTTAGAAGCTATGAATAAAAGATAAATTTTTTTTTTTGTAGCATGCCCCTCCTCCTACCCCAAACTGAAGGGAAATGATTCAGGAAAGGGAGGTATTAGCATCTGCAAACAGTGGGTCTCCTTCTAAGGAAAAACTCTGTAACTTCTTTGGAAGACTAAGTTAGGAGTTTATGCACTGTTACATTTGAAATGTATTGCTTAAAGTAATTACACTTCGAAGTACACACTCTGGAATTGTTTTAGCTTATTTGGAACACATCCACACAGGTAGGTAATATGTTAACATCTTAAAAATTTTAAATATTGTTTCAATGAACTGTAGTATGAGGCTTCCCCAGTGGAATGGCTCCACCTCTCCAGGGTGCCATGCGCCTCTCCTCCTGGCAGTCCTGTCCTGGAGGGCCATGATCTCCACCTGGCAGAGCAGGGTCCTAGGAGGGCCACGTGACATGGTCACACCCACGCGTGTGAAAACCGGAAGGCCTGGTTCTCTAATCTCAGGCTTACCCCACTGCCCCTCCTCCATCGGGCTTGGAATTTCAATCC
>PVIY010056848.1:0-13147 GCA_004026745.1 Myrmecophaga tridactyla
AAGAGAGGGAAATGCATGAAAGTGAAGTATCAGAACAAGGGCCATTATGTGAAATTTTAATTCCTATAAATACATAAATATCCCTTTCTCTGAACCAAGTACAATCACAGATGGGTTCTTGACTAGAGCTTCATACATGTATGGAATAATTACCCTATTGAGAATTATTTTCCCAAAGTCATAGCCTACATTTCAAAGACTGTCACTCAATTAAGGAAATCTTCAGTTGATAGTTTAAGGCCCAGCTCAATAATTGGCCAGCCAATACTCATACTGAACTACAGGGTCCTAGAACTCACCTGGACCCTGTCCTTGAAGAAATCCTAATCCTTCTCTCCACAGTTCCTCTCCTTGTTCCAACTGGGAAACCACTTTGGATTTGCAGAGCTGATACCCTATTTATTTAAAAAAGAAACACATATTTTGAGTTTTATGCTGAAACAAGTTCATGAACATCAAGCCCAAGAAAAAGTATGAGGGAAAATAAGGTAGAATATGAAGAGAAGCACAAGTAAGTATAATTTAAACAGCATATTGATAATCCTTTTCCAGCAAAGGACATCTCTAGAGCTTCTATCAAAGAAAATAAGAACATGTTGATTCCTGGGCCTGAATTCATAGACTACAGTTTCCTCAGTCTTCTCATAGGAGGAGAAGATATGAAACCAAAATAGTTGAAGAGCATTTTATAAAATAATCCGATAAACATAAGCCACACTAGAACAATCTATTTTCTATGTGGAAAGAGTGTGCATAATATTTTCTTCTGTTTGCTGAAACCTCACCACAGACCCTAGCAGATAATGATTATTTAGAGAATATTTATTCCCATAATTTTATCCATAAAGATATTCAATGAGTTCTTAAGACTGTTTTTAATGTTAGAGATTAAGCAGCAAGAAAGATACGAAATTGTATTCAGGACATTTACATGCCCCTGGTGTGAAAATTAGATGTAAATATAAAGTGAAGAGTCAGTTTCTTTCAAGTAGTCAAAACGAGAAACATTACAGCAGAGATCAGAGTGGCATATAGTTGTCTAGATACTTGAATAAACTGATGATAGATTAGATAGATGGCTCATAGGTAGATAAATGGATGGATAAGTAGATAGAAAATTGTTTGAGAAACTCACCCACAGACACCAGGTGATTGATACTGTCTAACATAACATTTCTGAACAGCTTTTTCTGGTTTGTGTCCATCAAGGCCCACTCTTCCTGGGTGAAGTCTATGGCTACATCACTAAGGTCACTGATTCCTAAAACAATATAGGCATTTGTGTTCAGACAGGGCCATCACTACCAATATGCACTGTAGATTGGTTGAAATAACCACACTAAAGAAGAGAGGATTTTCTGTGTATAAATAGCTTAAACCATGGGATTGCAGTCTGATTGTTCTAACTTCTAGCTTGGCACCTATCATTCAGGTACACTGACAGACATGTACACATTCTGAATAGATAAAACCTTACCATAAAGCAAAATGGCATAATTTATGGTATGATATAATCTGGAAATTTTCCAAAAAACTGATAACTTCTGTATGCTGATTTAAAATTTTTCTATTGGAAATTCATAACTAAATTTCTCCTCTTCAAAAAAAAAAGAAAAAAATTCTTCTTCATGAATTTCAAATAAATCCACAGACTTATCTTGAGGGAAGCCATATTCTTAATCTGCCACTTTTGAATATAACTATGGTTCAAATATTCCCCTCAGTCCTATCAAAATATTTACATGTTCTGCTTCAACATTCCTCTTCCTTTGAAAAAGCCACTTGCCTCAATACTGACTTTTGACCTAGCTAACAGTTTTCCATTCCTGCAGCCTAAGCTCCTCAGAATTCAAACCATCTTTGATCAACACCAACACCACTGACATGTCTCCCTCAGAATGCAGGTGGTCCCAAATATAGTAAGGTGCCATCTCTTCAACACTGGGACCCTTTTCACAGTTATTTGCTTTAAACTAACCAACCCTTGAAACTCCTGTGCAAAATCTACTAACCTGACCCACATTAAAATAGCAATCCCATGGTTCCCTTTTGCTGTGCTTGTATGCAGACCACATACAAACAGGGTTGCTCAGTCTTCCCACAGCCTCCACATGGCAACCTTCCTTCTCTAGGATCTAGGAGTTATACACAAGTTTTTTTTAGTGTGTTTTCAGTTCTCACATGACCTCTATCTGGACCCAAGATTAAAATCCAGCTTAACCAATTTGAGGCACCTGTAATGGCCTCATTTTCTTCATCTAAGGAACAGTTTCACAAATTTTTACAAGTTTTGAAAACTCCAATTAGATGATGATTTCTACCTAATCAACACTCATTAAGAAGAAGTGATAAAACTATTCTCAATTAAAATGAAAGAAATTCTTGAAGCAATGTACATAATTCTGCAGAACTATACAGGCTTTATAAAGAACTTGGGAACTGTATGTTCTCCCTATTTCAACTCTACAAAACTTAGGTTTTTAATGAGCTATGAAGGTAAGCTATTCAGTAACAAAACCAGACCCCCTGAGACATCTGTACTAAAGTACTGTTCTAGGGTGATTTCTGTCATAGGAGGCATCATATATCCAATGTTCTCTTGAGCTTCCAAACCACATGTTTCTTTTTCCTTTTTTTTTAACAAGGGCAGGCACCAGGAATCGAACCTGGGTCCTCTGGCATGGCAGGCAAGCATTCTTGCCTGCTGAGCCACCATGGCCCGCCCCATATGTTTCATTTTTTTCTCTTGTATATTCAACTCGATTTTCTCTTCAAGGGTAAAATAGACTATTTATTGGTTTTAGTTTCTTTCTATTTCTATACATATTTTCAAAAGTTCTGAAATTTTACTCTACTTACAATACTACTGTATGCAGAGCTTAAAGTAAGGAAACTATACTCCCTGTTCTTTGTTTCCACTTACCAAAATTTTACAAATATCTTTCAATAGAGAGAAAATGGTTAATTTGGGACAAGATGGTAATGAGAATTTCAAACATCTTTGTAAAGTATACAAGTATATCTATCAAAACTGTAAGAAGCTCACTATTGGGTAAAATAAATTCATTGCTTTTCATTGCATTTTCTGGATTCCTTCTCATGTTCTCCTGAGTATTACATAGCCCTCACCACAGTATTCATAACATTGGATTGATTGAGCTCACCTGATGAGCCATCTGCCTCCCTAGTGGACTGTTATGCAGTTACTCATCTCTATTGCTTGTATACAACAATCCTAAGCACATTACTACCACTGGCATAGTGAATTACATCTGCAATGCAACCGTGAGCTGCATGAGGAATATAAATCTTTTTGCATCTCTTTTGTGAATACACAGCTTTAATATAGGCTGGAACCAATTAGTGTAAATGTTGGGAGGGAGATTACTTCTAATTCAGTTCCTGGCTCACCCCATGTGTACCAGAGTCCTGGGTATAATTAAATGAATTTCAAATATGTGAATATCTCATGAGTATCTTTAGAATGGGCCAGGCCAGTAGGAGAAATCTCCATATTTCTGCATATACATTCAATTTCAATAAAAACAGCAGTTCTCTACTCACCAGTGGTTGTATTGTCAATAGTTTTACCACCAACTGTGTTCCTCTGGTTTTTCACTCTAAGGCAGTTCAAACAGTAAGTGACCAATGCTGACAATCAAAAAAGAAGCCAAAAGATTCAAAACATTTTCACAATATTTAGAACCAGCTGTCATATATATTAAAAAATTCATCTAGAAGTAAACTTACCAGTCTGACCAACAAAAAATGTAGTGTGCTATAAGAGAAGCAGAGTAAAAGTCTCATCTCCTAAACTCAAATAATTGAATGATATGGATATTGTTGCTGATAATGAAAGTGTGTCTCAAGATATCTTATAGATGAGAAAATGAAAATTATGGACTTTCATGTGTTAATTACCCATGATACTCAGGGTTTTTCAATCCCCTTCATGATTCTAAAACAGGGATCCCTAACTTATACCACAATGTGGATTTCATTCCCCACCTGTAGCTAAATATTCTGGAAATTCTAATTTAAGTATTCTTGGTTTATGCTCCAGCGTTGTTTCTCTAAAATTTACCCGAGGTCTTTCATTACTCACTCCTCTTGTACTTGACCCTGCTCCATCCTCTCTGCATGCAATTTCCTGGCATGATGTTCATTCAACTCCTCAGAGTTTTTTTAGGAGGATAACTGCCTTAACCCATTCAGCCCTGAATTTTAGATCTTTCCAAAATGTATTTGGACATTAGTCATGCAACATCAAAATTATTTTATGACTGGGTTAATCACATCAAGGACTAAATTTATTTAAAGGAATCAATGATGTACATCCTCCAAATCAAGACCTCAAAATTTCCTGAATAAGAAACTAACAGGAGTACATGTGTCATAAGGTTTCAATCATGCCCCACAATCCTCATAAGACAGAAGGCTCATAAAATATAGAATTAAGGGGTTTGTGATGAGATCTAGTTGCTCCATCTGATAAATTCAGTAAGGTGGTTGCTGAAGTCCTAGACCTTATTAGTCATAATTTCTGGAATAATACCTGCCTTTCCTTTCTCACTCTGTGTACATGATATGTGTGTGTCAATGTATAAGTGTGTGAAAGCATTAATTATTTGTTACAAATAATTTATCTCCTAAAACAATGTAAATAATTAATGTATTGCATGAACAAATCATGATAATCTGTCATAATCCATATAATGGATTAAATCACGAATTTTATCTGAGTTCCAGAAAAAAGAAAAAGTGTATTAAGCTCTGCTTAGCTGTATTTGCTTATTTAATTCTCACGATAATCCAGATGTCTATCAATTTAACAAATGGCATAATCAGAAGTTCAGAAAATTTTAGTATTATGACAAAATTACATGGTTAGAAAATGACATAAGTAGAATTTGAATTTTGCTGTGCCAGTATGCCAAGCTTAAAGTCTTAGAGTATTACACACCACTCAGATCCTATGGATTATTTCTCTCATAACCAATACCAGAGGTCTCAATCTGTGGCCACAACCTCCTTTCTTAGTCTTTCCACAGTAATAATCCCAATATGCATATTCTCCTTCTACATGGGGACCTATAATGCATCAAAATCTCTCAACAAACATCATCTATCTCTCCTCATCAGTACTGCACATTTGAGTCCACATTTTGTAATTTCAACAGATATTGAGACTAAACTCCATCTACACTTATACCAATCAAAACTTTAAGAATCAGTGACTCCAAATACATGCAATTTTCCATGACTACATCTGAAACAGTAATTGAGTAAGATACTGACCCTGGACTACACATATTCTAAATTCCTAGAAGTTTTCAAATATACTTGGTAACCATATTATGTCTTTATAATTTAATAACTCCTGCATAATCATAAATACACCAGATATTCTTCATACCTTTTGAATATCATGCACTCTACATTTCCCCTCATTTTTAACAGATAAGGGTAAGTTCTGCTAAGAAGATGGATTATACAATTAGCCAAATTACACTATGTGCTAGTCAGCATTCTCTAGAGAAACAGAACCAATAGGAGATGTCTATGAATATGGGATTTATAAAGATGTCTAACACAACTGTGGAATGGAAGAGCCCAAGATCCATAAAGCAGGCTGTGAAGCTTGCAGGCTTGATGAAGTTTCTGGATGAACTCCACAGGAGAGGCTTGCTGACTGAAGAGGCACTAAGAGAACCTCTCCTCACTCTTAAAAGCCTTGGAATGATTGGATCAATTCATTGTGTGAGACACACCTTAGTTGGCCACAGATGTAATCAGCCACAGATGGAATAAACAGACCCATGATTTAATACACCAGCCATACAGTTTATCAACTAGACACAAAATATCCTTGCAGCAATTGTCAGGCTGTTGCTTCTCTGAGCAGATAACTGGGCAAAATCATTTGGCCAAGTTGAAACCAGAACCTAAACCTCACAGTCCACCCATTGTCAAATTGGCAGCTATATACATCACTTAGTGTGTTAGTTAGGGTTCTCTAGAGAAACAGAATCAACAAGGAACACTCACAAATATAAAATTTATAAAAGCATCTCACATAACTGAGGGAACACAGAGTCCAAAATTCGCAGGGCAGGCTGTGAAGCCAACGATTCTGATGGAAGGACTGGGTGAACTCCACAGAAGAGGACCAATAGTCAAGACAGGAAGAGACTGTCTCTTCTAAATCCTCCTTAAAAGGCTTCCAGTGATCAGATTAAGCATTACTCCTTGCAGAAGACACTCCCCTTTGGCTGATTACAATGTAATCAGCTGTGAATGTAGTTGACATGATCATGATTTAATTCTATGAAATGTTCTCATCGCAACAGACAGACCAGTACTTGCCCAACCAGACAAACAGGTACCACCACTTGGCCAAATTGACACATGAACCTAACCACGACAGACCACCCCTTGTCAACTTGGCAGCTATACATACCACCTTAAATCATACCTAATATCTAAATAAAAAACAATAAAACACATTTTTTCTTTCACCTAACGATACTCAACTGTCCTGCATATAACTGGAAACACATGAAATCTCTACAGGACAGGGTGCAAAACCATGAGCAATATTCATTCTTACACTTGGTACCTTACAACTTAAATAGTACAACATGAACAAAAGAGCATTACAGTCCTCGTTTCTGTAACTGATAATGTGGTCGAAGTTCATATTTATCACTACCTTCTTCCATTACCCACTCCATGTTCCCTTTACCCTCAGCAAGCACTTCAGCTGGACATGGTTCTTTGCCAGGTGGGGTGACCCAAACTTTGATTCCTAAAATTTCAGAGCCATTGGTAGCCCTACCTGCATTGGGTTGTTGCCGTTTTCCATTGATTTTAATCACAGGGCATGGTAGTACTAAAAGACACACTAGGGGATCGCTTATATTCCAAGAAAACTCTCCTTTACCTCCATTATGTAGTTGAACTCCTACTTCCCTGTGATAGTCAGAGTCAACCACCCCAGACAATAATGTAATTTCCTTCTTGGCTTGTTGATCCAGGGACATAAGTAGCCCAAAGTGACCAGGTGGCAGTCTTAGACTCCAGTTCAATGGAATCATTGTTTCTCCTAATGGAAGCACTCCCCATTTTGGAACTAAAATCTGTAGACCAGCAGAGTTCAGCGTCGCAGGGACAGGAAGCAAAAATTTCCCTAATGGATCACAAGGGGTAACAGTGAGTGGTACCACTCCCATTTCCACCCCTTGGTTTCTGCACCCATGGATCCTGGCTATGGGAGAAATAGCACCATACAGCGGATGCTGATTCAGAGCATATACAAGCTTCCTGGAGAACATTACCCCAGCCTTTCAAGGTATTGCCACCTAGTTGGCACCATAATTGAGTTTTCAAAAGGCCATTCCACCGTTCTATCAATCCAGCTGCTTCTGGATGATGGGGAACATGGTAAGACCAGAGAATTCCATGAGCATGTGCCCATTACAGCACTTCATTTGCTGTAAAATGTGTTCCTTCATCAGAAGCAATGCTATGTGGAATACCATGATGATGGATAAGGAATTCTGGAAGCCCATGGATGGTAGTTTTGGTAGAAGCAATGCGTGCAGGGCAAGCAAACCCATATCCAGAGTATGAATCTATTCCAGTTAGAACAAATAGCTGCCCCTTCCATAAAGGGAGTAGTCCAATGTAATCAACCTGCTGCCATGTAGCTGGGTGATCACCTTGGGGAATGGTGCCATATCAGGGCCTGAGTGTGGGTCTCTGCTTCTGGCTGATTGGGAACTCATCAGTGTTTGTAGCTAAGTCAGCCTTGGTGAGTGGAAGTCCATGTTGCTGAGCTCATGCATAACCTCCATCCCTACCACCATGACATCATGAGCCCATTAGGCAATGACAGGAGTTCCTTGGGAAGGAGGATGACTGGTAACCACAGAATGGGTCATATTATCCACTTGATTATTAAAACCTTCCTCTGCTGAAGTCAACTTCTGGTGCACATTCAGATGGGACACAAATATCTTCATGTTTATAGCCCACTCAGAAAGGTTTATCCACATACTTCTTCCCCAGAACTCTTTTTCACCAATTTTCCAATTGTGGTCTTTCCAAGTCCCTGACCATCCATCCAAATGATTAGCAACAGTCTATGAGTCAGTATACAAACGCACCTCTGGCCAGTTTTCCTTCCAAGCAAAATGAACAACTAGGTGCATGCTCAAAGTTCTGCCCACTGGGAGGATTTCCCCTCACCACTGCCCTTCAAGGACACCACAGAAAGGGCTGTCCACTTTCCGGTGGTACCTGCATATCATGCTGAACTATGTGTAAACCAGGCCCGAGTTCTCCCTTCCTCAGTCAATTCATTGTAAGGAACTCCCCAAGAGGCCATAGCTCTGGTCTGGGAAAGAAAAGAACTCCATCAATCACCTGGAATCCATGAGCCCCCCTCTGACTGGTGGACCAGAGTGACGTTTTGGGTCCCCTAGAATTACTGTCACTTCTGAACCAGTGTCTAATAATTCCCCAAATATCTGATCATTTACTTTTCCCCAATGCACAGTTACCCTGGTAAAAGGCCATTGGTCTCCTTGGGGAAGGCTTGGAGGAAGATTAACAGTATAAATTTGTGGCAGTGTAACAGGGTTCTTCCCCAAAAGAACCTCACCTCCCCTTCATTCAAGGGGCTCCGGGTCTGAAAACTGTTTCAGGTCTGGAAATTGATTAAGGTGCCATGACTCTGTGTTTTTGTAATTCAGGTTATACTACTGTTCACTTGACCTAGAACTCCTTTGTTTATACAGCTTGAACAAGAATTTAGTAGACTGCCTTTCTATTATATTTCTAGGTATCCCATGATTTACTCACCAATACCACAAATCTCTGTGAGTCATAAAATTTTGATGCCTGCTCTGAGTTTGCTGTCTATTATAATAGCCATGTTTACCCTGTCTTTGGTGATCAAGTGCTGTGACCTGGCTTCTGATCACTTGGGATCCCATCATCCCCATTGTGTTTAAGGATTCCAGCTCAGTGACAACAGTTTCTATGGCAATATATGACCTACAGGGAAGTGCAATCATAGAGCACCTCAGGGATGATGGTTGTAGTCTCACAAATTTATTTCTCACTGTTCTGGTAAAAGGTGCATCCTCCAGACATTCCTGGGGTGCAAGAGCAGGCTTTGCATGATAAATCCACTCTAGCATTCCAATCTCTCTAAGCCTCTGGATCCCCTCATCTACATTATACCAAAGCAGTTCTGACAATTCAACTTCAGGTAATGTTTGTCACTTTTTGATCCATGCTTCAACCAGTCATCTAAACAAACTGTTAATATCTTTTCTAACCACTCGAACTATAACATTGAATCCACAATCTCTGTTTAATGGGCACATATCAATAAATTCAGCCTGATCAAGCCTTATATTCATCCCACCATTATCCCACACCATGAAAATACATTGCCATGAACACAAGGGGCCAAGATGGCGGCTTAGCAATGTGCACATTTTAGTTCATCCAACAGAACAACTACTAAATAACCAGAAACAGTACAGAACAGCTGCTGGGTCCACATCAGTGACTGGACACAGTGTACCCTAGTCTGGACCAGCTAGACCAGCTGCAAGCCTCCCCAGAACAGTGAGTTTCCCTAGCCTTGGCAGCCAGAACCCCTCTTCCACAGGCTGCTTCCCAGAGGGGAAAGGAAAGAGACGTTACCAGCAGCAAGGGCTGAGCCCCACCAAACGCCAATTGTGGAATTAATTAACAAATTCTGACTACTAAAATTAGGCCCCCAGCTCAGGTGAACCCAGTCAAAAAGGAGGTTGCTCATTTTTGCCCCAGCACCAAGGGGGCAGGGCTGATGGAAAAAGGAAAAAAAAAAGAAGGAAACAGAGGTTTTTGTGGCTGGGTTTCTACAAAGTCTGGACTGCCTTTGGATACAGTGGCAGGGCTCCTCAGACTGCAATTGCCCCAGGCATAGGCAGAAACAAACTCGTTTGAGGGCTTATCTGGAGCCTGTGCCTTCCCCAGGGGAGGGGTAAAGCCCAACTCAGGTGGAATCCCTCTCTCAAGGACTTCAGACACCAGGGCTTGGTAATTTGAAGCCATTAAAACCAGCCTAAAACCTCTCCTCTGTCTCCACCACTCCCCCAGCAGGGAGAGTCTGCCAAAGTTAAAGATACCACATCATCTTATGCTAGTGGGACCTGCAGGCAGACAAGCACCACATACTTGGAAGGATAAGAAAAACAGAGTCCAGAGACTTCATAGGAAAGTCTTTCAACATGCTGGGTCTCACCCTCACGGAAAACCGACGCAGGTGGCTCTTTCCTCCTGATAGGAGGCCAGTTTGGTCTGAGAAAATCCAGCTGTGGTCTGTAATACCTAAGTAGACCCTTGTAAGTGTGGGGGGGAAAAGGCACCATACAAGCAGGGCAAGAAACAAGAAAACAAGAACTGAACAATGCTCCTCTGTTAAACAAAACTTAAGCTAGACGTCCAGATAAAGCTGAATTGAATGTCAAAGAACAGATAGACAACAAATTAATACAGCAATAAAACCCTAGGTAAAAGAAGTGAAAGAAATCTCCAGAAAAACTAATTAAGTTAATTAAATGCCTAGATGCCACCAAAAAATAACAAATCACACTAGGAAAATTGAAGATATGGCCCAGTCAAAGGAACAAACCAACAATTCAAATGAGATACAGGAGGTGAAACATTTAATTCAGAATATACGAACAGACATGGAAAACCTCATCAAAAACCAAATCAATGAATTGAAGGAATCTTTAAAAAAGGCAAGGAATGAACAAAAAGAAGAAATGGAAAGTCTGAAAAAACAAATCACAGAACTTATGGGAATGAAAGGCACAGTAGAAGAGATGAAAAAGCAATGGGAACCTACAATGGTAGATGTCGAGAGACAGAACATAGGATTTCTGAACTGGAGGATGGAACATCTGAAATCCGACAAGAAAAAAATATATATATAGGGAAAAAAAAGGAAAAATATGAACAGGGACTCAGGGAACTGAAAGACAATATGAAGTGCATGAATATACGTGTTGTGGGTGTCCCAGAAGGAAAAGAGAAGGGAAAAGGAGGAGAAAAACTAATGGAGGAAATTATCACTGAAAATTTCCCAGCTCTTATGAAAGACTTAAAATTACAGATCCAAGAAGTGCAGCATACCTCAAAGAGAATAGATCCAAATAGACGTACTCCAAGACACTTAATAATCACAATGTCAGACGTCAAGGAGAGAGAGAGGATCTGGAAAGCAGCAAGAGAAAAGCAGTCCATCACATAAAAGGGAAACCCAATAAGACTATGCATAGATTTCTCAGCAGGAACCATGGAGGTGAGAAGACAATGGGATGATATATTTTAATTACTAAAAGAGAAAAACTGCCAACCAAGAATTCTATATCCAGCAAAATTGTCCTTCAGAAATGAGAAAGAAATTAAAACATTTTCAGATGAAATACAACTGAGAGAATTTGTGACCAAGAGACTAGTTCTGCAAGAAATACTAAAGGGAGCACTAGGGACAGATACGAAAAGACAGAAGAGATTGGTGTAGAGAAGAATGTAGAAAGGAAAATTAAGAGTAAAGATAAAAGGAAGGAAAATTAGATATGACAGATAAAATCCAAAAGGCAAAATGGTAGAAGAAAGGACTACCCTGTTGCTTCCTGTGAAATGGAGCTCGAAGGATATTAAGGAATGATGAGAAAGGAAGAAGGAAAGAAATAAAGAAAGAAAGACACAGACGGGCTCAGGGGGTCTGAAGCTTGAGTTTACATCAGACAGACTTCAGACAATTTTATTCTTAACCAGACCCTGGTTATATACCACAGGATGACAATAGGCATGCATGCACTTCCTGAGGGAACGGAGTTCTTATCTTTCAGTGTTCTTCCTTCGTACTTAAAATAACCATTTGGGGTAAACAAACATTCTCTTCCTCCCAGACTGTTCTACATAAATCAGATAACATAGAGCAGCTTACTGCCGCCACCACCCTAATGCCATCTACTCCCAAGTAGTTCTGCAGGTCTTATGTTAATCTTATCTCCTACATTTCCCCCTTTTTATTTTATAAGCCGAGGTGTCCGTGCCTGTCTTAGGTTGCCCTTAGGCTCTGAAGGAAGGGTCTTACCCGTCATTGGCTACCAGTCAAGCTCTCTGACTTTGATTCAGGAGGGAGCCAGGAGTTTTTGCAAGAATCACATTGTTAGGGTGGCTTTGCTTAGTGACTGTGCCTGTCTTAGAATCACATTGTTAGGGTGGCTTTGCTTAGTGACTGTGCCTGTCTTAGGTTGCCCTTAAGCTCTGAAGGAAGGGTCTTACTCGTCATTGGCTACCAGTCAAGCTTTCTGACTTTGATTATTTCTTGTAAAACACAGCTGAGGAGGAAGAGAAGTATAAACAGCCCCAAATTTAACAATGCAGTTCCAGTGACCATAGTCACTGTGATAATTCTAATGATTCCAATGACAGCTATGATATGAGTCCAATTAGTCTCTTAGTCCTTTTAAGATATTCTTTTGCCAAATGGATCAGGACTTGTGTTTCTGTAGAGGATTGCCAGGATCTTGACATCTGCACCGGCAGCCAGATACCTCTTCTCCTTGCCGCTACAATCGTCTCATTTTTCTGCAACATAAATGCTTGGAGACAAGTGAATAGAGAATAATTCTCACAATTAAAAGTTTTATTTCCTGTATGTATATGGTGTTTATGGCTCCTATTTAGAGAGAAGTTATAGTTACTAGAATTCACCACAAAAATTGGTCCCAGTCCTAGGAAAATTTCCCATAAATTTCTCTGAATAATGTATTTATCATCCCAAATTTTGGCACAAATCATCCTCTATGTAATAACTCTGGTTTACCTTGCCTGTCCATATAGTCTCAGTTATCTTCAACCCCACAGGGACATCTTACAATTCCATAGGAATCATTAATTATGATAACTGCTCAATCCATATGACATGACTGCCATCCATTCCAACTTTCTTTCCCATCTAACAGGCAAGTATCCTTTGTTTCCATAGAGTTATGCATACAGGTCTTTCTAAAAATGGAAGAATTAAATTTGACAACAGTTTTCTTCTTACTGGACCTGGGAATCCTAA